>JAAAKO020013941.1:0-16856 GCA_010015015.2 Bolitophila cinerea
CCGACAATTATGTGTACTAGATGAGGTAATCTAAGCATCACTAGAAAGTGTTGGCAGCAGTCAGAAGCACAAGTCGGCGGCATAACGATTCGGAGTTCTCGGGAAGTTGCGATAAAGAGAAAAATAATCACACTACACCAAAATCATAGAAACTTTTGAATTCAATAATTACTCTTTTGTGATGAAATATATTTATAAATAAAGTCAAAAAATAACTACATACAGATAATCTGCTTAAATTGGAAAAATATTTTTAAAAAATCTGCTTTAATTTTTTCTTTGTATCGTGCAATAAAAATGCTTATAAGTACAGACAAATACGTTGATTTTTTCAAAGATTAGGTAATATTTCTTGATTAACGATATATGAGCTTATGTATAATGCCAATAACTTTTTATGATATACATAATATTTAAATGTTTAAATTACTCATTTTTATTGGCACTTTAACAAACATTGGGCTATTGCACCTTAAAGATTATTAATGTATAATATTTTAAAATTATTTTATTTGTCGTCCCTAAGTAAAAATGAACACATCTCCAAAGCTATGCTTAGTTTTAATAAGATTTGTCTGAATTGAACACTAAATTCGAGATAATTTAAACAAACAACTTAAAATTTCGCAATATATATAACAAAAGTTGAAGTCATTAAAGCTTATTGATTTATAACTTAGAGCTAGCGGCCGAAGCGGTGCTTTAATTTTTATACTGATAATATTTTCCAAAAAAAGAGAACTCTTTATAATCTTTAATGTTTTTAATATTCACATAAAGCGTATACTATATTTATCATAATAATATATAATTTAATATATTAAGGTTTTGCCTTTAGTCGAAATCATTCATCATATTATATGCAATGGCATTTTACGTATGGTATTCGCATTACCGGTTAATACACACACTATATTATATTCATACTCGTAGATTTATATATAAATATATAAATCTATATATATATATATATATATATATCATCATGACGCATTGTTAGATTTAGGTGTTTGGCTGTGGGCTTAATTTTAATGAGACACTTTACCATAAAGCGTTTCTCATATTTAGGGCACTCCAAAAAGGTTGTATTATTATATTATAATGTTATAATACACTTGCTTTAAAGAGTATAAATGTGTTCAAACTAAATGTCGGATGGTTATCACTTTAACAAAAATATTTTAAATATGCACTTTGAGACCGCATCGCCTGCGGAAAATAAAAGCATACTGAAACTCACACTCACACTCACACACACACTGAAATCCTTTATTTACATTTCGTTGCAACTATAAATCTTGCTGTAGCATCAATAAAAATATACTATATTTGTACAGCAGAGAACAACAACCCAGTCTCACGCACAAGACTGAAACTGGGTCCCGGCTGCCGGGTGTATGTTCTCGCGGTTTTCACATTCGTACCATGACATTCACGTCTTGTGTCTTGATCTTATATTCTGCAATAACGCGCAGAGACAGAAAGACACACAAATTTAGAGAAAATTCACAATTGCTTAAAAGAAACAATATATGAGAAATAGCTAAGTGGAACTTTAGATAGAATTATGGCGTTAGTGGATAAGTGCACTTTATTAAAAAAAACGAAAATTGGATTCGAAGATTTCGATGCAGTGAATGTAATTTTTTTATTGTCGGGGTTGATTAAAGAAAAAGAAAACAACGTATTTATGTTTAATGAAAAATAACAAAAATTTAAATTAAACTATCAGTAACTACGAAAAACGAAAGAAAACAATTTTTAAGGCTAAATATATACATTAAAAATATGATTTTTTTCTATTTTTTTAGGATTTTATACAAAAATAATAAATGTTATTCGCACTATTATTGTTTTCTAAGCGGCATTATTTTTTCGTATGAATTTTGACCCCAAAACACTGTAATCGATAAAGTCTTTGATTTTTAATTTTTATATATTATACATAATTTATTATTATATTATATAATAATAATTGAAATAACAAATAAAAAGAAAAAGAAACAAAGTTTATTACTATTTACGATGAGATAGCGGGATTTTAACAATTAATTTGATAAGCCTAATCTTCTTTTTAATATAATCCATAGAAAAAATACAAAATAAAGCACATTTTATAAAAGGTATTAGATTTGGTAATAATTTGCTATCTATTTAAATCTAGAAAATAAATTATGTACTGATGGGATGCCTAAAATCGTCAAAAAAATGTCCTATTCTATTGTAAATAAAAAACTATTTTAAATTATAATGTTGCAGAAGCTTCTAAAATGAATCAGATAAAACTAGAAATACAAGAGAAACTTAAACAATAAGTATTTATATATATTGTAGATAAGTTTTGGCTACAATAAAGTACAGCTAATTATTTATATCATTCTATATAATGTGTAATTAATATTCAATTATTTACAAGTTTCTTATATTACCATAAACTTGGTAAATTATTTAAATTATGAACTACCAATAGTAGAGTGTGTATTGAAATGTGAACTCAAGGCACTTGCTCTCTCCATCATTATCATAAAACACTTTGTAACACCAGTATAATATACTTAATGTATTCAAAATGTGTGTATAACTATCGTGCAACACTTTGCCTTGTCAAAACTTTAACACTAACCGCCATCGTCTGCAAAAACAACCCCCAATTCTGCGTTGCGCCACCGGTTTCGACCCCGGACGCTG
This sequence comes from Bolitophila cinerea, assembly GCA_010015015.2. Classification (NCBI taxonomy): domain Eukaryota; kingdom Metazoa; phylum Arthropoda; class Insecta; order Diptera; family Mycetophilidae; genus Bolitophila; species Bolitophila cinerea. The sequence continues at coordinate 2,689 of JAAAKO020013941.1, forward strand.
TTTTAGCTACCTACAATATATATTATATTATTGTATACCGTTTCACGCAGCCACACAGATTATTGTACTATATATAAAATGTATATTATATGTCTGGTGTGACATATGTGCCAGACCGTCTTAATGCCGACGCTTTCGTGAGTGGTAATTTAAATTCAATCAATAAAAGATTCATCTATGCACCCTCGTATATATAAATATATAAGAGTATATATACAAAAACTAGAAGTATGTTCGATCATTTTATCCGTGTGGATCTATATATAACTTAACTTACACACATCTCAGAGCTACTTTTAAAGCAATTTTCTTACATACACTATATTTTAGTGTATATAGTGTGCACGCAATCTTCTACTATCGTCTATATTATAATACATTCAATATACATTATACGAGTACACATACAATGTTGGCGTTTCCTATAGAAATTTATACATAACACAGTGTGTATGCGTGTATGTGTGCGTGGTGTTTGTATAACACGAGAATATAACTTCCCAGATTTTGTAAATGTAAAATCTTTCGGGTGTATCTTCGAATAATAAATCGACGACCCACCTCAAATTGGACAGTCTCTTCGCTTTATCCACTGATCACTCAGTCGGGACGACCGAAGCAAAGCGACGTTAACTTACAAGTATAGCTCACACACATACACACACAATTACACAAACTGGGAAAAGCACACGCAATAAGACGTGTCTGATTGCATCATTCCATGCGGTCACTTAATAAGCTTTATTATTCCATTGATATGTTAAATACATACGGACGCTTTTGTGAAGTCTATATATATATATATATACACATTTAATTTAAATGTGTTGGTCAGGAAATATGGAGCGAATATTCCCAGCACACAACCACTAAATCCAATGTATAGGGATAACAAATTTGTAATACATACACATTGGACTGCTCTTTAATTATTCATATAGTTTAGTTCGGACTGAGAGCAGAACAGTCCCGGGTGTTATGATGTGGTGAGCACGTTCACTGGACCGACTAATTTTGCTTCAATTATTATTGGAGTCACCAGCGGGACAAGTCTGATTCGATTGCGGTGTGTACTCACCAACATAAGCTGTGTCTTAAGATTGTTCATACAATATAATATGTAACATATATATTATTATATGATATCATCACAAATAACATTAGTTTGGTAGTAGTTCTTGGAATTACATTTAATTAGATAAAGACAAATTAGGCACTTAAACAGAGAAATATTTTTGAGTGGTGTGAAATGCCCTAAGAATATCAAATACTTGTAACAAGTTGTTTAATTTAATTACTTCCCATATTTATATTATTTATGTAAACACATTTTTTATACTTATATTAACTGTGGAAAATACGTCAAGTTTCCTCTTAAATTCATAATAATTTATCATGGGTAATCTGAAATTTAAAGCAGGTAAACTAGATGAAACATGAATTTAGAAAAGTAAAAGGCTTATTCGGATTTATATGAAATATATTTTAATACCGATATAAAAAATGTATATATGATAGAATTATTCTGTATAAGTTTTGCGGTTATTATTAGCGTATTTTATTTCCATACTTTATTTTATTTCCATGATTTTTTATCCGTTTACATTTTGCACCATTGATGGACAGTTTATATTTGAATAAAAATAAACTGAGCTAATGAAAAATAATATTAATATTAAAGGGTTAAAATAAATCCTTTCATTTACAAAAATATTGTTTCCAAAATATATTTTTCTTGTAACTGTAAAAACATTTGTATTACAATGTAAAAATGTATGTTGCCATAAACAATTTTTATTTAGAATGAATACTTTCTGGCATACATGTTTGTTATCAAAATAAAATTGTAACAATAATTGTGTTTGGTACAATAAAGACAGTTTTTTAGCTTTTAATTAAAACATTTCTATACGTGCATTTTCTTATATGAGTATGTATTTGGTAATATTTTTGAATTTATTCACGTACATTGCTTTCGTCACAAAATTGTTTTTTGGTAACACATATTATTTATTTTAGGTACAAAATTATTTTGTATATAGTTTTTTTCTTGAAAACATTTTATTGTTAGCCAATATAAAAAAGGAAATCGAGTAAAAAATATATATAAGCGTAATACAACTTTAAAAGTGGATTACAGTAATTGAAAAGCCTTCGTTAACATTAAACTATATAGAAATATTATTTTTATTAGCTGTTATTAGTTTAAAAATATTTACTTAATTTTTGATTAGTTAAATTAGTCATTAGTTGGTTTAAAAAACTTTTTTAAATTTAAAAAAATATATAATATAATAAGATGTATATAAAAAGTCTTTTTCCTAAAATATATATAATTCTATTGCTTTATTTAAAATTATAATTGAGTTGAAATATTTAACTTATAACTTAATTTAAAAAGAAATGTCAAACTAGTGCTAGAAGATGTTTTAGTGCTATACTCGTTGGGTCAGTGAATAGGATTGTTTATTATTATTACACAATTAAGGTATCTTACTTTCTACCGCATTATTATACATATACTATGCACATTAAATATTTATGTTTACAAGATCGTAATTGTAGCGCAAATTGAGCTGAAAATTAGATGCTGTAAGCATCATTAACGCGAATAAAATTATCTATTAAAATTTTTAATAGTAATAATAAACATCTTAAATGTATTGTTCAGTTGTGTGGAATAATTTCGAAACTAGATTTTATAAATTTAAAAGCATCTGCGCAGAATTTATTGTAATCGTATTAATTTATACATAAAATATGCACAGTCACAGTTATTTTAATAATTATTGGTTAAATTCAATGTTATTTATATATAAATTTTCGTTTATGAATATTTTAATTTAACTACCATTGCTGTGCAAGCCACATAAAAGTGCATTGAAATTCAATATATAAAAAAATAAACTCGCATAACTAATGCAAATTCCATTCGTTAATAATTAAAACAATGTCGAGAAAAAAACACACTCCATTTAATATTCGTTTGTATTTTATATAAAGCAAATACATGGAATTTTACAGTTTCAAGTGCGCCATATTTGAATGGCTCACCCGAGCAGTCATCGCCAGTACAATTAAAAACAATCGCACACTGGGGTTTTTAGTAATGTTATGTTCTTGTTTGTGTTTACAGACATGTTTAAACTATTTACAATTTAATAATTGTATTTTTTATGAACGAAAGTAAATATTTAAACAACTGGCAAGCGTAAATCGATTTATTCGATGTGTAAATATTGTTTGGATGGGGGATGGGGTTGCGAAATGTGCGAGGATCAGCTGGAGGTCATTCCAGGGTGATTGTTTTTGTGTTGGAAGACTTTTAATGCGGATGTAGAGCATTGAACATCATTGTCTGATAAAATGTATTTAGGTTTAAAAAAATCGTCATTTTTATTAAACGATATGATTAATTCAAAATAAATTTTCTCCAATTGCATTTTATAATAAGTTTTAATAAAATTAATAAAAAACGTTGGAACATCACGGCTTGGCTTGTAGATTTAAGTTTACAGCTAAGAGAATCCCTAAACACACTAGTTAAACTAAAAGGTAGCCGAAAAAAAGGTCTTATGAATAGAAATTAGCTTATAATACGATTTCTAATATCTTTCTCAAATTAATGATCAAAAAATGTAATGGTTTTTATTTAAAGTTTTAAAAACTGCAAATACAATAAATTTGTTTTAAAATCTTTATCGATTTGTTTTATTTAACGAACCCCCAAAAACTAAAAAATCTAAACAGAACATTCTATTTTGCAGCAAAACGACCAGTTGAATTTGTGATATTTAATAAATGCATATAACAATTTCAAACCGCATAACGTTTGTGTGTGTATGCGAATTTCCGGTATTTTGCGGCAACTAAAAGCTTCTGATTTTAGACTGCAGCGAGCGTATGGAACAAAAAACTTTTTAACACTGGATTTATAGAAAATCATTTTTAAATGGAAACTCTTTCTGGAATAAAACGTAATATACGTAAACGTATATGCATAATATAGGCAATTGTGTTTATATACAGATTTGCATTTCGTTAGCGCGGATTCTATAGAGGATATTATAGTATTTAAATTTAAAACTATAAAGTGAATAAGTTTATATATAAAACAAAATTAAAATGAATAAAATAAAAATATACATTTTTTATATATATATATATATATATTAAATACATGAAATGACATGAAATACAGCAGCCTGTCTACAACCTTAAAGCTCCTCTCATCGAACAACAAATAAAAAACATAACAATGAAATGCTTGTACCGAAGCACAAAGCTTTGGTGACTATGCCTGAAAGCACCGTGGCGCGGTCAATGGTATTACATGCCACATACTATTAGCTTAAAATCTATTCAAATGGAAAAGCACACCAATGAAAACGTATTTGTCCAATCCTTCAAAAAACAAATATGTACACAAAGGTGAAATGGTTTAAATAACCAATAACACATAATATTGAGAAAATGTGTTTACATAAAAATATGAAAAAACTTGCGATAAATTGAAAAAATCTTTTTTTTAATGATAGCCATGTATACGGTTACCATTTCTGTTCAGCCATAACACAGTACAATTTTACACAATACAATTGTCTCTTAAATTTATAAGTTAAAATGATTAATAGTTTAGCCTTCTCACTGCAGTGAGGACAGTATGTATTACCGAAGTTTAAGTAATAATCAAAAAACATATTATTATTTATGCCACTAAAATTATTTGTATGCCACTAAAATTAGCTCTAAGTCAGTTTTATTGTGGTAATGTGCAATTTACACATATAAACATAAAATACAATAACATAAACATAAAAACTGACTAATTTTAGTGGCATTTCAAAAGCTAGCTAAAATAAAAGAAAATTAGCAAGAAATATAAACTAACAAACTAACAAAAAAAGTCTATGTTTTTATGAACTTTGAGTAATTTATTTTATTAAACCAACAATGTACTCATATAGTTATAATTTAGGTTGTTAGAATTTTAGTTTTTTTTTTTCATTTAACCAATTAAGCAATAGTCTAATAGGATTCATTTTTGGAATATTTCAAGTATTTAAAACATTTTGCTATAAAAAAATGAATATAAAGCCAATTAAATTGATTTTTGACAAATTAAAGAAATGAAAAATAATTAAAATAAGCTTTAATTCTCTCTCAATTATAACTGCTGAAAGAAATATATTTTTAATCTTTCATTACACTTGGTTATCTGATCTAGCTCAAACTTTGCACATTTGCACAGGACTTAGAAAAAAGAATTAAAAAATTGAAGATTTTGTTGTCTCTTGTTGACAAATAAAAAACAATGATGATGTCATTTTTTCAAATCTAAAAATCAAATTTCTTTTTTTTTCTTAAAAGTAGCTAGTAAAGAAAAACGCCAAAATTAAGAAAAAATGGCTAAATTGTCTTAATTAAAAATGGTCTAACTAATGCTTATAAGTTATTACTAATTGCTATAATTCTTGCCGAAATATAGCTTATTTGTTAACATCAAGCCAAATATTAGCTACATATTTTTGGTCTAATTATGATTTTATTTAAATTCTTATTCTTGTATTTCTTCTAACTGGCTTAGCACATTTTCCACTTTTAAATAATATTTTTTATGGTTTTTTCATAAATTAAATTTATAATAATTTTAGGCTCTCACATTTTTTTAAAGTATAAAAACTAGCAATATTTCGGTAAGACTAAAATATCCGTAAAATAACAAGTCATCATGGTTAAAAAAAAAATGTTTTATGTTGGTTTAAGCCATTTTGTCTATTATCCGTCACACCTCAGATATAAGTATATGCTTGTCTCATTTAAACATGAAATTATATTATATTATATATCTTTAGAAATTATAATAACAATCAGCTATGAATTTATTATTTTCCCCCAAAACACATTGTTTATATATATTATATTATATATATTTGAATTTGATACTTGAGTGTGACTCTATATTAATGGACGGTCACATAATTATACCGAGAACTATACCAACTAATTATTGTGCTCTCGGCTATACAGGATGTGTGTTCTGTGTTTCTCCCTCTCGATTAAACTGATGCTTATATTATATAGTACAGCTATGAATATATTTTATATGTATGGCACACCCAAATTCAATGATTGATTTTTGAGCTAGGAGCGTCCTGTGTATGTGTATGTGTGAGTATGTGTCAATCTGTAGCGCGAATTCCCTTTTGGCGTAGGTGGGCGTACATTTGCCAAAGCTTTTATCGTAATCAAGTTATCGCCCTTGGCGCATTTATTCGTGCGCCAGGGAAAATGCAACTCGTCTCCCCACCAGACATTACATTACACGATCTTTTTGTCTCTGATGTGTGGCACTCAGAAGTATGTGTGCATACTGTGTACACACGTACGGTTGTATATTTTAGTATCCATGTGTGAGAGTCATAATTAAATATTATTATTTAGTGGGTTAATGATCTGTCTGACGATATGTTTGTATGCTGTATTTTACAGTCAAAAAACAAAAAAATGTCTTTATTGCAGTATTATTTGAAATCTATTAAAGCCACACCAATTTAAATAATGTTTTACGGTTCACATTCAGCATTATAGCTAATCTAATATACGTCATTGGTAGCATTATATATTAATATACATTATTTATTCAAAAAAACATATATTTTAATGTAAACACGTGTGTATAAGCGCACTGCAACTCGTAAAGTTTTAATAAATACTACTAAAACATATGGTCCACAACCGCATGCAAATGTTATGTGCGGTGTCGGTGGGAGTGTGCAAAGCTTTTCATCACCGCCCAGCATTTAAATTTATGTAATGGATTCAAATCTGGTAATAGATTAACAATTATTTGAAACTAAATACGGGCGCATCGTTAGGGATGTGTTTAACCGAAAACGCAAACGCGAGGCTTTTATGCGACATGTGTGTTAAAGCTTTTTTGCTAATTAAAGCTCTATTCAATTTTAATGCATTTTGAGATTATGTTTTTACTACATGCGTGCACTGTTTAAGGAATTTAAGACCGTAGAAATTTAGATCAATAACAATATGATGTATATTATTACATTAGGGACGAGGATTTTTATGAGTGCCATAAATAAATATTATTTGACACTTAAATTACACAAATATGCCATTAAATATTTTTTACCGATTGCACATTCAATAATAATTCACAAATGGCCAATCCGACAAACATCTTCAAAAATAAAATCATACAAAATTAGTGGAAATTAAGTGGAAAATAAAATAAAACTTTTTTTTAAATAAGTACAAGTTAATTGTAAATCATGCAGGAGGACGAAACAAGCCTGTAAAAGTCAACTAAAAAAACTAAATAAGAGCTGAATAATGCCTATATTATTAATATGCAGGCCAAACTCTAATAAAAGTAGTTCAGAATTACACATATTTGATAAATTCGATGCTATTTAAAATTAATAATTATCTATAACAATTTTTACATAGAAATAAAAAAATAAAATAATAAACATAATTTAATGAAATATTGGGAATATTTGTTTAAATAAACGCGTTACTAAGTAATTAGTTTTGTCGTTTGTGTACAAAATATTGCAAATATTTCAATAAATTATGTTTCATTTTAATAATACCAATATAAATAAATAGTTTATATTGGTATTATTATATGAATTGAATTTTCATAAAAATGATTTGCTAGAGTTTTAAATCATTTTTCATGAAATTCAAACAAATCGTATGAAAATGTATACTTTTATTTGCAAAAAATAAAATATCAAACCTGGACACGTACACACATTTACAATATAAATATCAAAATTTAAAAACACAAATGTTTTGGTATGTACATATAGTTTGAAAAACTATTGCAAGGTACTATTTTACACCCAGCACCAACATTATAAATCCACAGAATTTACATACTATATTTCTGAGCAAATACACTCTGCGTTTGCGTTTGCTTCGATGCCTCGCATAATTGAATGAAATTTAAATCTGATTCGGACTAGCTGCACCAAATAATGAATGGTGTGGTAATTTTGGCCCATACATGTAAATGCACACATCGCCCACAAAACCACCCAATCCAACCCAACCACTAGCACACAGACGGCATCGTCGGCGGGCGATTAAGCGTGGTTTTGCGTATGCATGAGTGTGGTGTCTCTGCCCAAGGATGTCCCGCGTATGGTTGGCTGCATTATAAACTGAATATGATTATTCTTATTGATGCTCTACGAGTGCAGCTGATGCGGTTTACCGATCGATAGCTCGTTCCTTTCCAATGCGCTCTTATACGCATAACGCCTGTGTCTCTGTATATTATTTATATTCCAATCGTTCGTACATCGACGAACATGTTTTATTCAGAAAGCACCGTATAATATTGAGGTTTCATAATCTATCTAAATGCATGGATTTGCAGGAATCACCGGCCGTTGATCTGAGAATATACACCTTTCAGATAAATCTTATGAACACAACACACGCTGCGCATTTAAACGATACACATATCGATTATCAGGTATATACTGCAGGTATACATAATTTATATCATCATAAACCTTATATTCTTTAAAATATTAACTGCAGTGCCCGTTTTACGATGCTTTTCTGTATGTTGCAAGACTACGACGCGACACATGTCAAAACACGCATACACACGTGCGATCACATATTTTTGAAATTAAAGTTCAATGTGTCCCGTGACAAGCTCAGGATTGTAGTTCCAAGCCCAGCAAAGTTTCAGCAAAGTTTGAAGAAAAGTTTTATGATTATTTTGCTATTACTATATAGTGTAAATGCTGTTCTATATAAATATAGCTTAAAGCTTACACGTGTGCACAAGCTTTCACATAATGCATAAAATAACGATATTTTTATTATGATTATACAAAATGCAGTGAGCTACAGCTTTTTGTTGGATTTGAACGACAACACAAAATCGTAACAGACACATCTTGATAGTCGTCTTTAATACGTATTTTTTTAAAAGTACGCATACATATTAGGGTGCAGCGTTTTTTATTAAGAATTTAAAAATTTAAAATTTACAAATCCGCAAGGTCATAAAAATGCAGCAATAACAAAAAATGGTAATCCGGTTTAAAAAAAATGTTTAAAATTGCGACAAGAGGTTGTCATTTTTTTTTATTTAATTTTTGAACCAAATCCTAAATTTTCTTACTTTTGATTATGCGGTTAATTATTATTAATCAAAAATATTTATCAGATTTGATTTAATCAATATTATCTGAACAAATAAGTGAAATTTAAGTTAATTTTCTTAAAAAGTGTCTTTGTATACATAAAATTTCCAATTTATAATATATAATTTCTAATGTATAATATTCAAATAAATCCTAAATATAATAACAAAGAAGATAATTTTATATATATTTGTTTTAACTGATAACCATTTTATATTAACTTTTTTATATTATTGTTGAAAAAATAAAGTAAGAGAAAACATACATTTATTTAAACTTTTGTTTTAAATTAAACAATGAAATTTTATTTCTTTTAGCTAAATTATTCATATCTAGTATTGTATACATACATTTCATACAGCACAGCTACAATTGGCTAAGGAGTCTGTTCATTGGATTGTAATAATTGTCAGCACCAAAGTTAAATTCGGTATAATACATTTTATTATTAGTTATTCGGTTTCTTATAAAATCTATGAATTTCCTTAAAGATTTCAAAATACTATTGTTAATCAAAATATGTTTTGAGCATCATTTAATAGGCCTCGCGAGAATGTTTAGAAAATTTGAGAGTCTAATTTATTGAAAACTCCATCTGTTTCTCAAAGTCAGTCTTTAGCTTAAATATAACAGAAATTTAGTATATCAAAAAACTTTCATATACAATTTAAAAACCATAAATGGCTGTTGTTTTGGGAGAATTTATATAATAGCCAGTAATTGTAAGATTATCTACTGGTATATTTATATTTTTATAATTTTAAATATCAAATGCGTGTGTAGTATTTCGGTTTTTAGCTTAATGGAACAAGAGATGGGTTCAACGCTAACGTGATATAGTTTACGTAAGCGTTGAACTCGCGTTGGATCGACAAACGATTAAGACAATGTCAGAGCTAAAACAAATAATTATTTTAAATAATTCGCATAGAACTATCAATTGATTGCAAGTTCATAATGTAATTCTATTTTTTAAATTTTAAAAAGCCAATACAATAAACAATGTTTCATTATATTTAATTTGATGTCTTGTAAGTTTCCACGCCTTTCCAGTTACTGCGTTCGGCACGTTTTGATGCCAACATATTTGTAATTAAATGACAGCCGTAATCCTGGAATGTGGGTCGTAATATAAAACTATGTTTACAGTCCGTATGCAAATAAAACAAGTATGCGTTGCAAACCGTATAGAATGCAAGAATCTCAGCACAATACTTAGAACTTTAGACTTCTTGGCATATATACCACTCCACAGGAAAATGTCTTACATAGTTCTGTGACGCCGACTTGCCTCGCCGACAAGCAAATAATAAGATCCGCACAACCGAAACGGAACATGCGCCTATGTAGCAGAGAAACAGAGAAACATATATGTGGTCTCTGAGGGTTTGGGCATTCGGCTCAAAGTCTGGTATTATATAAATATTTCTATATACAAATGCAAACATTTCTATAAATCTGTGTGCATTTGTTCTAACTTTGTATTCTCGCGTCCGTTTGTATGCAATCGTGCATGAGTGTATTATAATATATAATATAAAGCATATATATGCATTAAACTATTCGTAGAAGAGCCAAGAACAAATTCTTGGGAAAGTGCTTTTCACAACTGTGCCAACTTAATTTCGCATATTGTTTCAGGCTTTCATACAGTTAAATTGCCAAAATCAAACCGCAAACCTAATACTACATGTATGTGTGCGAAAATTTCAGTTATATGCATTTATACACAAGTAATAAAATCTATAATCGAATCCATAAGACTATGCAAGAATTAGAACGAAGAATTTTACAATTATTTTCGGGTTAAAACTAATCGTTGATATAAAAAAATATGATCACCAAAAAAATAGTTTAGTTTTTATAAATACCATGAATAAATTATTATTACCAAGAAAAAAGTACAATGAATTAATTTTAGTTACAATAAATAAATATTTTTCACAAACAAAAATTTATTACCAAATATAAATTATTGTATTTAAATATTTATTTGTACGGGTATCTTTGTATATATTTTGGTGAGATTTTTGGTATTTCCATAAACTTTACATTTATTTGGGTATAAGATTTAGAGACATTTTCTGGGCACACTTTATTGTTGACTATTTTTGTATGCCGAAAAAAGGAGAAATCGTTCACTTTATATTATTTTTTCAAACCTCGCCGGCAAAGCATATACCACTTAGACCAGTTTGATCCTAGACAGACGCAAAACAGCTTTGCTGTAATTGTTCTACGAGATAATTTCCGAACGAACAAACTTACACTTGAAAAGAGATATAGAAAGGAGATAAATGTGTGCATCAGCAGCAGACGCGTACTTATACATTTAATCTGAAAATACAATACAAGGCATTCTTCTAAGCATTGTGGCCATTCATGACCACTCCCCTGTGCTAGGGACTACATTGGATTGTGTTTAAGTATTGATATAAATACACACATAGCGAAAATGTGGTAACACTTCAAAGAAACATCCGCCTGTGCCCAGATAGAGACACTTAAGCTCTGTTTGCGTCGGTTGAAAGCTTATACTCGCACCAGGTCGATTGAACAATAAATATGTTGGGTAAACACAAATATAAATATATATATTGCCCATATACAATATATATATACATATATATATATATATATGTACACTTAACACAAACACCTTACCGACTTCGTGCTTTTTGTCTAACCAGAAAATAAAGCTTAACAGCCCTATTATAATTTATTTAACCTTTTCAAGCTGAAAGTAATCGTATTTTTGGCTATACCGTAATTCACGCTGTTTTTTTTACAGTTATCATTTGAATTTTTAAAAAATATTTCTTAAAATTGCACCATTTTTAAAGGTTAATACAAGTACTTGATTTTTAAATAATGGTTATGTGTTTTTGTTTTGGAACAGGAAATTTGAAGAGCGCATTGTTTGCCTTAAATTTGAATATGTACAAAACGCGGAGCGATGTTTGAACTGTGATGAACTGCAGGCAAACAAATCCGATGTTTACTCTCTGTTTTTTCGTTCTGTAGCTTTTGCTGGTTTGCATATTTCCAGTAAGCTCACTCGATCAATTTATGTTTGTGTGCAAATGATAAACATATAGGTCGATATTCATGTATATTATATATTTTTGCAGTTGTATACAAATACACAGAATATATTATACACATTTCGTTTAATTAAAATTTTATAGATTTACTTCGGGTCAATTAGCAATATTTTGCAATTATTTCATTTCCGAGATAACATAATTTCCATTAGCAAAGTAACGAATATCATTTGATGAAATTTTTTATAAAATAGTGGAAATTATTCAATAATAATATATTAATTATTGCGATTATGAATTTTAAATTGTATATCATGAATATTGAAGGCATAAATAGATAAAATATTAAAAATAATAAAATACAATATATAATTATAAATTATTGTATTAATTATAGAGCAGCTGAATCGTGCTATTTTTATGAGAGGAAATAACAAGAGCATTGTTCGTACTGACTATAAAAATGTGTTCCAATATTTTAACAATATTCATAGAATTTCTGATAGTTTTTAATGTAATATTTACAAAACCTGTGGATATGGACATTGTTGATTGGACAATAAGCTATAAATAACGATTTTGGTTGGCATTCTGCTGTAGACACGGTTCGAAATTTTCATCATAAATATATTCCGATTCATTATAATGGGTTCAGACTGCATGTGTATTTGTTGTTTTATCCGTAAATAACTTCAGCTTATTCTATATCAAGAGAATAACGATGCGGATAAAATACTACACCTGTGGTATGTATATAATAGTTAAATTATTTAAAACCTCTACGTACTTTGCCACTCTACCTGAATACTATTAAAAAAAAATCGCCGTATAATTTCCTCACAAAATCCATTGAGTTTTTACATGTGCACGATAAATTATGCAAAAAGAGACCACATCAACATCACACATAATTCTGGTCCATTTCATAAAGAAGTAGATTGTAAATCAAATTATAATACGAAACCATGATATATTCTTGTTCCGACTGTTGGGCGCCAGCACTGCCTAGACGTCTGCCGACTTCTGTACACTGCAATACTTAGAACTCACATCTGGCTTTTAATATTTCGCTAGCTCACGATATTACTATATAAAATAGAGCTTTTCATAACTTTAATTAAGCTAATGTTTCTAGTGCATTTAATTTCGAAAACACTAGAAAAGATTGCACTTGCTGGTTCTATACAAAAGTTGTTAATAGAATCGAGAGTACATATTTATATGTATATATAATACGCATACATAGTTTCTAGTTTCTTTCATGTACTTCTAATGTGTAATTAAGTTAAGGAAAACGCGCGTGTGTGTGTGTGTGTGGGTGTTATTTCTTATTTAAGCTTATGCGCGAATGTGTATATTTTGTTTCAACATTTTCATTAGCTTTCGAACATAGTACGAATCTTAAGGAAGTATGTTTGATCTATTTTTATTAAGAATTTTTATTATGAAGAAACTCGAACATCTGATTTTTTGGTGACATTAGGCAGTATGTATAAAACTAGCAATTGTATTCAATCCTTTATAGTATGATATATTTGTATTAATTGCTTAAATTCTTGAATTAAAAGAAATTGCTATTTTTAAACATACGGATTATGTACGTTCTGGCAAATACATGGATTAAATGTCCAGTGTTTAATAAAAAACTGTACCATAGAATTTTTGACGCTGTAAGGTTTTTGTGCTGAAGGCACGGCGCCGGCGCCAGTCTACAAGTGCAGACACCTCACAGGATTCCACTGCCTAGGCTACGACTCACGCGATGTGTGTGGGAACACTTAAATTCTCTGGCCAAAACTTATTAAAAGAATACAAGTAATTTCAACAAAAAAAAAACAATGGATAAAATTATAAAATTATATGAATATCGCACAAACAAAAAAAGGTTGAATCTACTCGACGCACTGATCAGACGCATATATATCATATA
>JAAAKO020013952.1:0-16852 GCA_010015015.2 Bolitophila cinerea
TCGCTATATATATATTTATATATATATATATATATATATATATGTAAATATAATATATATATACATATATGAATATGTATACGATCGTAGAATGCAATATGCATCCATAAATATAATGTTTTTGCAACTGGAGCCAAACGAAAGTGTGTACATGTATTTTGCAAAACGCAAAAGTCCATGTACGATACCTAAATATGTTTTAATTAGAGACGTTGAGCTCCTGTTTTTATGTATCCTTTGTGCACACCGTGCTTTTGGCTAAATGTAATTATATAGTTATTTTTACAGAGGGGCATTAGCTGAATAATTCCCAGCTAACGATTTCTTTAATATTATGTTCATAATATGTTGTGTACATCGAGGGAAATGCCATTGAATCCAGGACATTATAAGGATATGCATTGAGCTTGATGTATCCATACAAATATGAAAATTAAGCTAACCAGCAAACCACGAAATTTCTGAGGGTACCAACCCGTATAACAGCTTTAAAACAGCATTTCTAAATAGTGCTCCTCGATAGTAGCATTAGTACTACAATAAAAAATTATGCACCTTTATAAAAAAACATTAAGCAATGTTGATTTAAGAGTGCTGCTCGATAGTAGCATTACTATAACATTTATAAATGGTGCAATTTTATAAAAGCATTATTCGATGATGTCTTATGAGTGTTGATCGATGTCCAAGATATTAGCTTTAATAGCATTAGACAATGTTACTTTATGAATGTTGTTCGATAGTAGCTTCAGTAAAACATTTGGGAATGTTCATTAGTGGCATCACACGCAATTACCAGCGGTAATTAACTAGAACTGTGAAAAATCTTTAAACATTCAGAATTCAATACGGGATTAGACATTAGATTGTATGATATTCAAGCTACAACGGACTAGTTAGTTAGATTAGATTTATTTGTGGAGTGACATTCCACGAGGGATGGGCATATGCAGGTATCAGTCCAGACCCATTGTGCTCCTAACCATTTAGTGACTAGCAGAAACTCGGTTTAAAATAAAAATTAAGATCCGATAGCTTTCACATTATCTGTGCCCCTCCACATAAACTGTCAAATATCCATCAGCCAGCTCGATCGTATATTTCCACGACCGATGCTGAATTAGATACAGAAGATCAGCCCGTCCAACCGTACATTTTTTTTTCACTAATGCTGAATTCGATAATCAATTGGTCGACGACTCATCAGATAAAAAATTATTTGACGATGGTGGATTTCGACTCAGAAGCAAGAATTACCTGCGAAAACGATCAGATATAACATTGTTGAAATGTTGATTTCTCACTTTATTTATTTATTTTGTTTGGTGGATAGGATAATGAAATAATAAAATCTTAGCTGGTTCACATGAAAAAGTCCCAAAAATATATTTTAAGCAAACTAATAAAGAAAAAAGTTTTAAAGGTTTTTCTAAAATTGACGTTATAAATAATGATCATAAAGAAATAAAAACGGCCATTGCTAATGGTTAAATATCTTTGGAAAATCGATCAGTTTCACACTCTCAGATAAAACTTCCATTTGCAATGATTGAAAAGTTTATTTCGCTGGTAATTATTAAATCCAGAGACGTGACTAAAAATTCTGAATGGTCAAGTATACGAATGAGTCATGCGGCTATGGCCGTTTAGCCGAATGGTCGTTTAGACGAAAGGTCATTTATCCGAATGGCCGTTAAACGGGTCATTTGGCAAAACGGCTGATTCGGCCAAACGGCTAACTAACGTGTTGTCGCCTGCAGACTTTGATACGGTCGTTGAAACAAGTATGCTGTCTGATCTGTGTCAAATGAATAGCATTGTAAATTTTCAGGATCGTCTTTTAGATTGGGTGTTTTATAGCAATTCTGACGACGTTATATACA
Organism: Bolitophila cinerea; assembly: GCA_010015015.2. Taxonomy (NCBI): domain Eukaryota; kingdom Metazoa; phylum Arthropoda; class Insecta; order Diptera; family Mycetophilidae; genus Bolitophila; species Bolitophila cinerea. Next base: position 1,884 of record JAAAKO020013952.1, read on the forward strand.
GTTGAAAGATGAGTTTTCCCGTTAAGTAGAGTTGACGTTTATCATGTTCCGGTCGAAATCAAACTCGAACTTATCATGACTGACGTCACTTTGCGTTGCCCTCCAGTGATGAAATTTAATTTCAAGAAAACAAACTTCAAACTATTGAACAACTTTTACCTTACCAATCATCTGATTGGCAGGGGGTGTATAATTGTTCAGAGGTGTGAAGTTCCGTTGATGCATTTTATGATATTATTTATCATGCTTTTAATAATCCTTAAGAAGCGTCCAGCTTTTGCTTCGCAAAAAACAAGCAAAATATTAGCAAAAAACAAACAAAAAACCAGCAATACATTTTATAGCGCTGCCGCGCGTTTTTCTATTGGCGCTTCGCGCCGTTATGTTAATATGAATAATGCTTTTTCAAATGGCGGCTTTGTGTTTAATTCTTCCTTTTCCGACAAAAGTATGGCGCCTAAGTCTGGCGCTTCTGTCCCCACACCGTTGTAATTATGGGTGATTTTAATGAAAACATCTTAAGCTCCAGTGCAAGCAACTTTTTCTTCATCTACTCTCTTCACTACCAACACAATTTTGTCCACTGGTTCCTCGCTACTTGATCTTGCATTCACTAAAAATGTTCTCAATATGGTTACTTATATGAGTCAAGTCATTATAAACACGAAATATTAGTTGCAGTAGGGTTATGAGATGCAGGATCGATATAGTTTGGTGGTGTAGGCTGGCCGTTGCACCCTAATTGTTGGGGTTGAATTGCATTCGCCACCGCTGGAGATACTCGTTCTGTAGCTTGTTGCGTAGACGATTTTTGTTGTGCGTTTTGTTTCCACGATCCGCCCAGGTTGTTGTATTTGTAGCTGCGTGAAGATAGAGTATCTTCCATCAGTTCAATGCACCTGCACGATTCGTTTAGTTCGTCTACAGATACGTAATCGTACAAAGCGATTGCTGGCACATACTTTGCCAAAAGGTTTTTTCTTATGATCTTTACTCGAGTTTCTTCAGGCAGTATATGGTTGGCAGTCGCGTGAAAAGATCCTCTACCTCCACGAAGAACTTAACAATAGACTCGTCAGGTTGTTGTCTTCGGTTCTGTATATATTCAAGAAGATCGTCGCTCCTTTGTGTTGGTTCAAATGCATTAAGGAATGCCCAAACAAATTGGTTCCAACTGTTGAACGCTCTATCTCTAAACCATTTTAGCGCATGGCCGGAGAGGAAGGTCTGTCTTCTGGTCGAGCACCTCTTCGTGCGTGACACGCCGTGACCTTATGCGGTCTGACACGAGTTGGAGGAACCATCACCGGTGTATGAGAGTCCCCACTTGTACATTTGTTCCCAGTTGCGACGATGCGTGAAATGGCGTCGCCTGGGCTCTGGATATGAATGTGACGAGGCGGAGTCGTTGGGTTCATTTAATGCGTAAAATTGATAGTAATATGTAGGCATCTCGAAAGGTTGCTCTGCGTTGGACTATGATGTTGGCGTGGTTGGTCTGGTACTGGCTGAAAATACGGATGACGATGTCGTTGAAGCTGTTGTTCCTGTACCGGTGAGCGTGGAGGCGTTGCATGTGATGGTAGCGGTTGGTAATGTGATGGTAGCTGAGTACATTGTGGTTGTTGCTATAGAGAACGTAGGTGTTGTGATGGTTGTTGTTGTGACAGTTGTTGTAAAAGTTGTGATCGTGACAGTTGTTGTTGTACAGGATTTTGTTGTAATGTTTGTTGTTGTAAAGGTTGTTGTAGTACAGGTTGTTGATGTAAAGGTTATAGTTGTAGAGAACTTATTGGCGGTATTGTTAAGGTTGGTTGCGACCCGATGCCTGTAGATATGTGCCAAACGGAACGGAGAGCTTCCTTCGCTGTTACTTAAATTCAGCGCTGATATATCTCCGACAGAAGAAGCCAGTGAATCCGCTAGAGACTTGCCACTGATATTTATTTTTTTAGTCTGTCTAGATCCAAACGCAGATAAGTAAGCTGTTCGCTCAATATTCGAGAATGTCTGATCCCGCCGGTAAGCAGAAACTCGGTTCAGCGGTACCTAGCACACTAGCAAGTAGAAGTTTTTTGCTTGATAACGTTTTCTTCTGCGAATGTGCAACTCATAATCGACGTATGGCTCGGCTAGCATTTTAAAGTGCTGCCACTGGTCGTTGTGGCTTGACATGAGGCATTCAATGACGTCATTCAAACAGAAACGCAAACAGAAACCAAAGAACCAAGAAACTATTCCAGCACGGCTGGAAGCTCTAGAAAAATTCAAGAAACTCTTCAAAGACATTGGCACAAGATTCAAAGCCGCGTACGACAAGAACAAGAAGCTATACGACAAGAAAAGAAAACCAGCCACACCGCTTAACGTCGGACAGTCTGTATACGAAAAACATACTATCAGTCCGACGCCGCTAATCATTTCTCCAAAAAGTTAGCACCATTATTCGAACCGTGCACTGTAATCAAAAAACACTCCAATCTGGTCTACGAGCTAAAAGACGCTAAAGGGAAAAATATCGGAAAGTGGCACGTAAAAAACTTACGTCCACCATAACTCGAGTCAAAAGCAGAGCTATGTCATCCTCGCATACTTCGAGCAAGCGGTCAACAGAGTGCTTCTCAGCAACCGAACTACAATCAACCAAAGAAGCTATGTCATAGTTAAGCATAGTAAAGTAATATATCAAATATTCAATAAGGAAGAGCGTGACATTCGATCCAAGGATGGTCCAGAGATTCAGAACAACTCTCACTCTGGCAATGTCCATATGGAAAGCGCTAGAGCTGAATGACAGACTATACCGAAAAATAGTCGAGTTTCGCAGGCTAAGAATAATCTCTCACTGCGGCTTCACCAAAGATAGTGATAGTTCAGCAATGAAAGTGTACACATGTGTTAGAGTATAGAAGTTGTATCAGCATATACAAATAATGTAGTAATAATTTAGTCATATTGTATTAGTATGTAAGGCAATATTGTAATATGTTTTGGAAAAGAGCCGATCATTGGTAAAAAAAACCATAGGCACACTGTGTCGTTATATCGTTTTAGGCAAGGGAGGTACCGCGACAACAAAGGAAAATAATGAAAGCAGTGTCTCCTAGAAACACTCCTTTCGTTACGCTGCCTTGGAGGGTAATTTAACGTGACACCCGAACTGTCACCTACATCGACGCCATCACACCATCGACAGCGCCATCTCACCTAAGCAATGCGCAATGCCTACTTCGCCGCATCAACATGGCAACACCATCACCATGTCAGCGCGATGATCATCATTAACAAGCAGCCAATCACGCTGACACACGCGGAGGGACGCTGTTGGTGACAGACGCAGTTGGTGACAGACGCAGTGGCACAACAAGCAGTTGCTTTGTTGCTTGCATTGGTCACTGATTAATCGTGATCATTGATCGGTGTGTCAGAAACGTCGGTCACGCAAAGTCAACAAACTAACGTAGTGATAAATCAAGATAATCATCTGAAAAGAAACGCAAGACACACGGCTCAGACATCGTCGGCGAGGCTCTAGCAAGTGGAGCAAAATCCACGAAGCTATAAGCACACTTAAAGGAACAACATTACACAAACAATACAAATAACAAAGCGGTAATTATTATTTAATAAAATACAATATGTAAAAAATGTAATAGAAGACATCTACAAATAAACAGGCATAGCCGCTCCACGGTTTCCGTGTGTAAGAATAGTGAACAGCGGTCTTTCTATCGTACAGCGGAGGGCCAGCTACTACAATACATCTTCCAATCTTATGAATACTATTTATTGGCTGTTAATTAAGCGTTGGAAGTTAATTAGCAGGTATTGGCAGTTCATTGGACATTGGCAGATGTGTACATTTCTAATATCTTCCAGTGGAAAACTAATTGGAAGACTTTTCTTAATAAAATGAAATTTTGAAGTGTATACTTTGGCTTTTGCATTTTGTTTTTTTTATGAATATACATAATATATAAAAGGTATAAAATCTTTGCTATACGTGCTTCAATATTTCACAATTTTGTCAATTTTAATATTAAAAATGAAATAACAATTATCTTGTCAAGTTACAAGAAATTTGTCAATTTGAGAGCAATGTAAAATAGCTTTGATGTAATGCTTTATTGTGGGTACATTAAAATTATGTTAGGTTATAGTATATTCCAGTCAGCGGGAAGGACAAAAGACTTTTGCCGTTCAAAAGGTAGAGTAATTTTATCCAATTTTCCAATTTTATCATTGGAATATATCTGCCAACCGTGTAAAACGCCAATTTTTCATTTGCCAGCGTTGGATGAAAAACCATTGGCTGGCCATTGGATGGTCTCGATCTGCCAATGGACTTGAAAGGTTTTCTGACAATCGTGTAAACTTCCAATTAATCGTTGGCATACATTTAATTGTTGGCAACTTATTGGTAGGTAATTGGCAGCTATTGGCTGACCTTTCAATATTGGCCGACCTCCAAACCGTGTAAACATAGCTTTAGTCTAGAAACTTCGGCGAACAACTCTTGTTATGTCAGTTCATTTATGATGGTATGATGGGCATGGTCAAATTTGATTTTTGTTTGTTTTTTTTTTAAACGGCGCAAAGCGCTAAAAGAATGAATTTAATTTTCCAGAGAATGGAAAGAAATTAGTGGATTGCTTCGTAAAAAACAAACAATATCATAGCAAAAAAAATGAATTTACCTATATATAATAATGATCATGATGAATGTTTTTTTTACCTCTAACCGCCTTAAAAAAATCACCCCATAAAGTGTACTTTTGCGTCGAATCCAATTTTGGTTTGTTTAAAATTTATGAAAAGTCATTATAATTTAGTTATGGCATCAATTTCACCCTTGGACTACTTTTTTTTTTAAATTGACCAGCATGTCGTCGATTTCAAATCCCACAGATGTTTCTTTAGTGATTGAAAGTTCATTTTATTAAAAGCACCTTCAATGTCTAGGAAGACTGAAAGTGTCTGTGGTTTGAAGTGAAAAGAATTCACAATTCGAGATACTGCATTTTGCTGTTTTTACTGATTTACCGGAAAGATATGCATGTTGCATTTTGTTAGGAGGTTTTAAATGTAATGAGATATATATCCAATAATCTTTCGAGTGTTTTAAGAACTAACGATGTTAAACTAATTGGACGAAATGAGTTTGCTGAGTTTTGGACAAAAATGACTAGATACCAAATTGCCAAGTTTTTGGGATATGTCCAAGTTCCAGGCTAGACTTGAACAGTTGGTCCATTGATCTCAGAAGTACTGGGTCAAGTTTTTGTTGCATAATTGGATAGATGCCGTCCGGGCCTACCGATCTGTACGGCTTTAAGGAGGATAAGGCCCATTTGATTCTATCTATTGTTACAATGATGAAGGCTAAGCTCCAGTTTGAAACGCAGTCCTTACAGTACAGTTTTAAAAAATGGTGCTCATCAGATGCATCAGATTTTCAATATGGTTAGCCGTGTTGGTACCATCATCGAGAAATATTGTACCAATTTGGGCGTCTTTGTCGATGCAGAATGCTTCTGTGATTATAGAGGTAGCTGACAGCGTCTCTATTTCACCACAAAAGTGCTTCCATGAGTTTCTTTAAGTTGTGCTTAGCCCTTTTTATATAGTCTTTTTGCGCACATAATATCTCTTTACAGAAACGTTCTAGTCACAATTTAACTTTATTTTCTTACTCCACCAAGGCGGATTTGTTTCTGGGCAAGACAGCTAGGACAACTAGCTTTAAATGATTCGGTAAGTGCACAAGTCAATTCACTGGCGGATCTCTTGAGATCCTCCTTTGTGAGTGGTAGACGATTTGGAATGATTAATTTACTAACACGCCCCCTGAACATATACCAATTTGTTTTCCTGGGATTTATGTTATTTTCAGAGATAATTTAAATTCTATGATTTTATGAAAAGTCATTGATACTTTAGATGATACGTGCCTTTCGGAGTATCCTCATCAGCTGGTTGCTAGGGTGAGGTCAATTTCCTCTTTCCTTACTTTGGTTACGAACGTGCTCTTGTTACCCTTATTAAAAACTAAAAGTTTTGTACTTGTTAGATATTTTAGAAGCTCCTTACTTTTTGTGTCAATGCACCCGCAGCAGTTTTTATAAGAGCCATTTTTATCTGCCCATTTGCCAAGACAGCCTTTAGATCATGGCTGCTCGGTAATGGTGCAGGATTGCACTGCATGATTTTATATCTTGCCTGCCACGTCATAGGATTCATCTGATTCCAGAAAGACGTCTTCCCGCATTTCCTCCTCTAGTTTATCTACAGGAGATTTATCTAGAACATTTTTTTTATTTAAATTTGCGACTTCAAAATCTTTGCGGTACACCAGTGGGTCGCAGAACACAGTTCGGGAACCGCTGATATATATTAAAGCATAGTTGCCATATTTTAACACTTTATCAAAAATTGGTAATGTATATATTATTCTGTAAAATCAATATATCCCAATTGTTTTAGATTAGATGATTTCAGATTAGATGATAAAAAAGGGCATTTTGCGGCCTTCTCTAAAATGATTCTGCAACTTTGCTTTAGTTATGCTCCGCTCAAGCTAAACATATAAAAAATTGATTGATCATTTCCTAATGTTTAGCAAACACATTTAATGAAAATGAAGAGGGTTTATTCGGTGTCTAGAGACATCGAGACACAACCAGACATACATTATCCATTTTTAAGTAATTGGATTAAAGTAGATAAACCCTGTATTACACGCATTCTATGAAATTGATGGATCGGTATTTATTATGTTAAATCGGCTTGTCTAAAAGAGACCAAGTTAAATAGATGATTCTCAATAGCTATTTTGAATTTGTATCATAGTGATATAATAATTATTTCTAGAGTACAAGGACAAAATTCCATAAAAAGGAAAAAGACATATTGTAATTGGCTGTTATTTACATGGCACGCACACCCTCATATGCCTACCCTCTAAATAAAATCGCAAGTGATTTGTCAGACAAACGAAGCATCTCGCGGTGGCGGATTTCCTTGAGACAGTAAAGCTATAGACGACAACATATTGTATAAACATATGAATCATATATATATATGTAATATATATATAGTAATGTATATTTTTATTTATGTACATTTATTCTATACCATCACACAAGCACGCATAAATTGACTTGAGAGTGGAAAGTTTTGTTTTGATCCGGAGCTTTTGCAGGATAAGGGGAGCTTAGGGAAATCAAAGTTTTACATGCGTGCGTTTCGTTATGTTCATACTATACTATATATTTATATATATACGTTTTGTTCACGAGATTATCGTTTGCATGTCAATGTACTTAATGTATATACAAAAACATATAATAGTATGAATATATAAGAGAATAATGTAAACGAAAAGAATTGTTATCAGTTTTATAAAAAAAAACTTATAGTCCTGAGTTGCTTGTTGCTATATCAATATAAGTATTCTTTTTATAGAGCAACATCATTCACTTATTTATATATTCTTTATACAATTGATGTTGTTTTGACCATTTCTCTCGAAGGATGACGATAGCCAAGAGTAATTTTGAATATTTAAGATATTTACATGTTAATATTAATGCTTAGCGCTGGATTCAACGTCTTTGAGAACGTTTTGCATTTAAATATATATGTCGTTTAATTGTATACAACTGACTGGACTAGACGACAATATAAGAATTTTGTTAAGTTTTTTAGATGTATATTGTAGCTAAAACTACCAACTTAATTTATAGATATGATATAATACTGTAAAATTGTTTTATTGTGTAAATCTAGAATGTGCAATTTTCTTTTAAAAAAAGTCTTTTTGCCCCAAGAATACTTTCAAATTCTATATTTTATATTAACAATTGTGTGAATATATTTTTAATTTACAGTTTGTTTTTAATTAAATAACTATTTTCTGAATATCCTTAAAACTTAATCTCTTCTTTTTTATACGTGATATGAATATATAAGTTTGATAACCTATTTTAAAATGGTGTGAAAAAAGTATAGTAATTCATGAGTTGAGAACGGCTGGGCCGATTTGTATCCAATTTTTTTCAGTCTTTCATAATTGCCAGGAGATGGTTTTAAATTTTGGAAAAACCCTCCGGATATGTCGAAAAAAAATGAAAAATCGAAAATGGCTTCATTGTATGTGATTTTGTGTGCAATCGTTCCGGAAAATTCTACAAAAACCAGAAACATTTCTTTTTTTTGATAAAAAAAATAAATTTTACAGCATGATTTCATGATTTTTGACGCTGTAACGGAAAAAATAGATGCTGAAAAAACACAAAAAAATCGTAAAATTAGTTGAGAAAAAAAAAATATTTTGCGTAATTTTCTGACGAAGCAGTTATCGAGATAAATAACAGATTGCGCTTTGGTGTGATCATCAATGTATCAGCCCAATAGATGGCGTTGTACGTTGACTTGGGCGTTGTGCGGTTTGACAGGTTTCCTTTTCGCATTGTCATTTGCAATTGTGCTATTTTTCTTGCTGCAATTGATTTGAGTTTTGCAGTTTGTTGTCAACATGGATAATGCCAGCGCCAAATCGTTTGATGCACGATGATTGCGAATTGCCACGGCAGCAAGACTATGATCCAGATAAGCTAGCAGTAAGATTCCGAGCAAATGTGCATCTGTGGAATGCCGAGCAGACGTTGTTGACGATGGAAGGGGAGACATTTACTTTCTCGATGCTCCCGGTGGAACAGGCAACTCATTCGTCATTTCGTTGATTCTACTAGCAATTAGGTCAAGATATCAAAATGCGTTGGCTGTTGCATCATCTGACATTGCTCCTCCGCATTGTTGGAAGGTGGTCAAACTGCACATTTTGTTTTAAAGCTGCCGATGAATCTTCTCATGAATGACAAGCCAACGTGCACAATGACCAAGGAATTCATCGACAGCGAAATTGTTGCGAGAATGCAAAATTATCATTTGGGATGGTTTTTAATACTATCTTGGAAAGATGTCCACTCACAGGTAATATCAACCGTACAGTGTGACCGGTAAAGGTCTATTTAGCTTTGGAGGCAGTTTACCGAACGATGAAGGATTGACGAGGAGATTCGAGACGATTTGGTGGGGCTATGATATTGCTCTCCGGAGATTTTTTTAATGCTCGCCTGAAATCGTCGTCTTTGTGGCGATATGTCAAGAAGTTAAAATTGGATACGAACATGAGATTGGCGTTGCAGAATGACCCATCGGCTACTGAATTATCGAAACAACTGCTGACGTTTGGCACTGGTCAAATTCCTGTTGATGTTTCGACTGGATTGATATCGTTCCCGGCAAATTTTTGCAAGTTCACATCGTCGAAGGAGGAATTCATCATCAAAGTGTCGCCATTGCACAAAATTATAAACATCTCGATGGGATTAGTGAACGGGCAATAATAGCAGAAGAGATAGCTTGAATTTCAATATTCAAAGTCAAATCGCTGGAGACATACATTCTTACAAATCCGTCGACAGCGTGACCGACGAGGATGAAGCAAGAAGCAACCAACTATCCGAGGGAATTATTGAACTCACTTGATGAGCAAGGACCCACTTTCAGTGTTTGAGCTCACCGTGAGCTCAGTGACCACCGAAAATGAGAGTGCGGCTCACCTCACCTTGTCCGAAAATGGCTTTCAGTGTTTCTGAATGAGCTTCGGTAAAGAAATAACAACGCTAGCGCCACCACTAGTAAATGAAACCTTACCAGACGCAAGAAATTACATATAAATATCATACGGGCGCAAATTATAACCTCAGAAAAAGCTACGCGAGCGCCACTTATCCAATATTGTATATATATATATATATGTACAAGAGAAACGTCAAATGTGAGCGTTCGCTCACGTGAATAAAAGTCGGTGAGCTCGGTGAGCCAAGATCGGAGTCATTGTGAGGCAACACTGAAAACAAATTCAGCTCATATGGGTCACTTGGCTCACGTGAGCCAACACTGAAAGTGGGTCCAGAGAGCTCAACCGCATAATTTACAGCTGAAGGTGAGATCAATCATAATTATGTTGAATCTAAATCCTCCGAATATGTGCAACGGTACGCGGTTGTCCGTCAAGAAACTGATGAACAATGACACTCAAGCGACAATCATTAAGGGCAAATACAATGGAGAGGAATTCCTTGTACCACGAATTCTAATTATTGCATCTGATCTTCCATTTCAATTTAAGCGGATTCAGTTCTCCGTTCGATTGGCTCTTGCGTGACAATCAATAAATGGCAAGGCCAATTGTTGGAAGTCTATGGGATAAATCTCTAATTTCCCTGTTTTTCGCACTGTCAGCTGTACGTTTCCTGTTTGCTTGTTGGCAAACCGTCTTCGTTGTTTGTTTTAGCCAATTACAGGATTTTCCTTTGTTTTATTGATCTTCAATAATTTAGAATTTATTTTTCATTTATAAGATAATTTGAGCTCAAATTCCAAATAAATAAAAAAACTCGCACAAAACTAGTTTTTTTTTATTTTGAAAAATGGACTATGGATTTTTATCTATTATCTTGAATACAGAAAAGTCTAGATACAAACTTTCTGTAGTCATATTTTAGGTGACATTATAGCGCATCAAAATAACAATAAAAAATTTATTTAAACTAGAGTTATTTTGAGAAAAAAATATTTTTTATAAAAATTGTACAACAAAATTCAAATCAAAAAGTGATATGTTAATAATTTGTTTTTTTTTATAAATTTAGTTATTCTATAACCTACAAATTAAGTCCTTGTCCTGGCAGAAATATTGACAAAGTAAAAAATTAATATGTGTTGGTATTTACCACTCCAAACATGACTTTTTAAACACCCACATAATCTTTTACTCAAAATGAACCATAAAACACGTTGTAAAGTTTTTTCCCTCATATGGTGGGACACCCTGTATATATATTTAAATAATTTTAAAAAATATATATACATACGACTGAAATGAAACACTTTTTTTTAAATCAAACATTATATAAACGTGTCCAATAAATAAAAATTAGTATTCTCGAGAATACAAATTGGTGTTCCAGGTTTTCCAGGGAATACTTTTAAAAAATCCCGGAACCGAATTTTCGACCGGTTCCTAGTCTAGTCAAGGAACTGAATTTCGTATTCTGTTTATATTCCCGGGATTGCATTCCTATACGATTTGTCAAGTTATGTTTAAAACATAAATATTTTTTGGGTGCTTTAGAGATCATAATTCAAAAATGTATAATGAAAAAATCAAAAAAAAAACGTGTGTTTTATTTTTTTACAAGAATAACTAAACAAAAACTTAAATTAAAATAATATTAAAAAAAAATTAAAAAAATTGGCTTATTTTTAAAATTAAAATAATTTGTATATTAAATATTAATGAATATCTCTTTAAATCGAGGCAGTATTTCAGTTATATTTGACGTCAACCGATGGCTTATTTATGCGTACATTAACAATTTAAATATTATTTTATTATTTTACCATTAAAGTTCTTGTAAAATAAAAGAGACCATGATATAAACTTAAAATAGTGTCCACCTAATATACTTTAAAGAATATCTGCTATTTTATCGTCTTCAAACTATTAAAATACGTTTTATTACAAAATCTCAAAACTGGTCTAAAATATTTTATTACAATATATCAAAAGTGGACTAATAACTCGACACGTCAAAATTGACTAACTATATTTACAAAACGATGTTCATTACAAAAACACTACCTAACTGTTCTACAATAACTCTTGATATTTTCCTACGAAATTTAAATTGTCTCATATTCTTCTAGGTTTTATACTATTAATTGTATTTATGATTTTTATTTAAGTGTTCATCTATTTATATTGCCTAAAAAATTGTAGTTGTGCTGTCGATACCCGAAATTTAAGGAACCCGGGTATCCGGGCTTAATTGGAACCGAGTGCCCGGGCACCCAATTATAAAAAAAATGCCCAGACCCGAAATTTTTTTTTTTGATAGCACTCATTTGTAGTACATTTTTAGAAAGGTAATTACAGCAAAAATATGTGGATATATTATTTTATATTATTTAAAGTTTTAAAGACATCGTCGTAATAATTATTGCCCATATAAAGGTAAGTACATGGATTTTTGACGAATAAGATTAAAAACATCACTGAACGAAAAAAGAAATACATATTTTATTACTTTCATAATAAATTCAAAAAATAAAATAATCTATAAATATACAGAAATAATCAATTCATTATAATCTTATACATTTTTCCATTATTTTATTGTATTACAAAATTTTATTTTCGATTTTAAATCTTTTACAATAAAAATAATAAAATGTATTATTTAATAATAAAATCAAGAAATGATTAAATATGTCCATTTAATTTATTATTTTGTTGTAAATTTTCGTGTTACAAAACGGACACAAACATTAATAGCTACATTTAGCTAACGCTTTGATGCTGCAGTCAATGAACTGAAAACAGTTACTCCGTAAGTAAAGAAAGGAACAATTAGCGACTTAACCAGCTGATGGCGGATTTCGTAGGATAAAATATGCGCAACTTTTCCATGACCTTCTCACTTTACCACAAATAGAGTTCGCGAGTTTATGACCAAAAATTATCCCAAGTTTTTTTTATTTTATCACTATAAGCAAGAGTAGTACCATCTATTATTAGGTCCGGCCAATCATTCTTAAAATAAGGCACATTAGCAATTAGAATGGACTGCGTTTTTAGAGGATTAAGGTATAGTTTGTTTTCAAGAGACCATGAAACAATTCTGGCAAGATTTTCATTTGCAAATGTGATCATTTCTTTTGCATCCTTGGGTGATTTACTAGTTCTTAACTGGACATCATCTGCAAACATATCACATGTAGAATTATTTACAATCATTGGATAAACATAGTAAACTGAAGTGGACCCATAACTGAGCCTTGCGGAACACCACCGTTAAGTTGAAGAGAATCAGAACAGGTGCTTTTGCAAATGACATATTGATACCTATTTTCCAAATATGACTTGACAGGATTTGAAAAAGTATTTAAGAAATTGAAATTGTGTCGCAATTTATGCAATAGTATTTGGTGATTGACATTGTTAAAAGCTTTTTTAAAGTCTAGAAAATATCAGAAGATTTATATTTTTTCTATCTAGATCCTTGTTTCATTGCTAATCCCATCCAACTTACTAGTCAACCCGTTGAGATTGTTGATAAATTCTGCTATCTTGGAGCTTGTTGATTGTTGATGGTGGCACAAATTTTGGAGGTGATCGACAAACAGTGTTCTATGCCGACGTAAAATCGCTTCTCAACGTAAATTAAACGTAGATAGTACAATGGGCCCTTCTTTTGGCCTACGTGCTAGAGTAGTCTCTGTGAGACGGTCCCCCATCCCCATACGTAGAAAGTGGAATTGGATCGGTAACACCTTGCGGCGTGATTCAAAAATCATTGCACTCTGCAATTGACCCCACAAGGCCGCCGTGGTTGAGGTCGACCGAAGGAAAATTGGAAAAAGAACACTTTCCAGAGAGCTGGCACAAACTGAAACTAGTTTGCCGGCGATGAAAGCCCTGATGGCTTCCAATCCTTTGTTTGTGCCCTATGTCCCTATCAGGTAAAAAATACGTAATATATAAAGCTAACCCCAAACAGTCATTAATGCATTATAAAAAATATAAAAATCGTTAAGTTCTCCGCCTGTAGTGACGGTTGCAGAAACGGAGATTTTCCAGGTCAAAAACTCGCAGTTTCTCCGTCTTCTTCGGAAAGATCATCACTTTAACGGAGAAACCGACCAACTACTCCTATCGCATATGGCAATCTATCATCGTGAATTAGAAATGAATATTTGAAAATAGGACATCCAGAAATATGAATTCAATGTGAGGCCCTCCTATGGATCGTTTAAATTCTTTACAAGTAATTCCATCTTTAATTTAAATAGCTACTCCACCTCCTCTAGAGTTAGCATTATATCTATTTCTATCATTTTTGTATATGGAAAACCCAGGAATATAGACCACTGCACTTGAAACACATGATTGCAACCATGTTTCAGAAATGCAATCATTCGAATTACTAAAATTATATTATACAAACGAATACGCTGAAATCATAAATTTATATTAACAAAAATAAAATTTAGTTTGTTTTTTTATTTTGTAATCAAATATAATGTTTATAAAATAAAAAAAAATAAAAAATTAATTTTATTAAATTTGTGTATTTTTATTTATTTTAACAACTTTTCTGTTTTTTTTTTATCGACTATTTTTATTTATTTTGAATATTTTTGTATCTGTTATAACCATTTTTTATTGACATTAAGGTAACTATTTTCAATTTTTTAGTGACTATTTTTCCGGTCTCTGCCCATAATATTAAATTTATTCTTTTCAAACTTTGTTAGCTTAACACATATAAATCATAATCCACACTTCATCACACCTGTCCAAAGCTAGTCACCAGTGCACCGGTTAAACATCGGCACTAGCGATATACACAGAATGACATAATATAAGCATGTGTTTAAAGTGTGTTGAGAGATAATTTTAAGCAGACTACGACTAGTCGTATGTATGTTTATTTAAACTCGCATCTAACGCGATTTACCTATACATTCGTATGTGTATATATTTTGCAAATTTATCACGCATTTTCACGCATTTTCTCGCCGTTTCTCGCTCTATCACGCGCATTTTCGCGGTAGCGTTTGATCCCAATAATTTATACGTTACGCGATCTCGTACCCACTTTTCCGAGCACACAAACACTCACACTCACACTCACACACACACAGACACAGACACAGGCACACACAAACACACACACAGACACGCACACTTCTACACAAACACAAACACCTCTTTTACTATAGTTGTATTATATGTATATAGACTATATTATAGAGTACGCAGCCAGTAGAAATTAGGTTACATTTTGAAATTGAAGGCGAGACAAAAATCAATGTGCATAAATGCCTTACCGTAT
>JAAAKO020013963.1:0-16850 GCA_010015015.2 Bolitophila cinerea
AACAAAACCCCATCAATAGAATAATGTCTATAATTAAACATTTATTTGAATTGCTGCTCTTTTCTTAAAGAGAGCGTTTATGCAAAGTGCGTTCAAAGGTATAACAATGGTGTACTGGCGTAAAAATTCTATGTATCGTCAAAACAATAAAAAGTGGTGGTATATAGTGCAATTGCACTATACATCACCAGAAGTGGTGACATATAGACACTTTCTTCATTAATTGTTTTAAGAAGGGTTTCTATGTATATCTATGGTTTTTGTTATAAATAATCTGCATTACCATTAAATCAGTTGGTACTCACTAATTTTGTTTTCATGCAGTTGGTCATGTTGCAATCCGCAAGCATTTTTTTATGATCTCTGTCACTGTCAAATATTATTGTTTGAATTTAATTTACTATTTACTATTACTATGTACTTTGTTATTTGTTAATACAAAATACAATCAATATACAAAAAATAATACTAATAACTTTAACTTATACAGGTTAAAATATAGCCCGTCTATCACTATTACTAGTTAAAATAAATGTTTGCACCATGGCCGATCGTCTAACACAACTCCAAGACACAGTAAACCAGGTAATTGAAAATGCCGTGTGTTTTATATTTAAGAATAATAATTCAAAAGGTGTAATTACAGCAAGCCGAACACTTTTGCAATAGCATCGGTGTGCTGCAGCAATGCTCCGTGCCAAGTAAATTCCCGGGCTTTGATCGAACCGGTTCGCATACACCGCAACAGAACCAACAGGAAGACTACGCACAGTTATTTTCTACGCTTATCTCAAGGTATGTAAAACTGTTGCAATCGCGACTAGAGGTCCTGTTTTATAATTCAATTTTTTGATTATTAGGTGTGCTAAGGACATTGATACACTCATCGAATCATTGCCCAATGAGGACAGTTCACAAGAGCTTCAAATACAGAGTTTAAAACGATTGGAGACAGAGAACCAAGAGGCTGCCGAGCGCCTTGAAGACGTACTATTTAAACATCTTTAACTATCAGACTTTTGTCTTTATAAGCAACATATTACTTTCAGGTTGTCCGCAAAGGTGAAGCTCTGTTGGACAAAATTCAAACAGCACTGAGCGACATTGCACAAGCACAACTGGACATGCAGCACCCTACTCCAAAAAAGTGAAGTTACAGAACAAGATCTCGTTTTGGTTGTTACAAAAAAACAGCAATTCAATTAATCATAATACAAATCTTTTAATAAAATGTTTATATTATTAATTTCTTTCTATATTTTGTCACTTAAAAATTAAATCATCATTTCATCAGATTTTCCGTTACAAAAAATATACAATATTAAATATTTATATTATGTGTCTAAGAACTAAACGATTCGTATTTAATAAAAATACTCTAGCTAATCGGAACAACTGAATAGCATACACATGAAAATCTTCAAACGCTGTACAACAGCCATGATTAACGGGATATCAGACGATGATGTGTGCTTTATTAAATCCTTCTTTCAAATCATACTAGCAAACCGTCGCACAATGTGTAACGTGTGTAGCGCCGCGCTTGGATTCAATAAACAAATTACAACAAACAAACAAAAAAACACTGAAACACTAATTAAGCGTGCCACGACAACCCTGTGCCGCACACAGGCAAGCAATCTTCTCGTCTTCAAGCGGAAATTTGTAGTCGTACGTAATTTCCTCATCGATGCCTATCGGTTGTTTTGAGTAGATCACAATCTTCTTTTCTGATTCGATGGTGATGACTTTAGCATAGCAATTTGGCTATAAAAAATTAAGAAAATAACAGTTAGAACAAATAAATAAAATAAAACACCTTTTATCTCAACTTACATTGCAACTGTGATTGATAAACCGTGCCAGATTACCGCATTTGGTTGCATCGATGATTGTCTCCAGATCGATACGGAATAAATACGAACTACCAATGCCAATGGCTTCGTACTTTGTCTCACGCAAATCGGCCACGACTGGCCTGATCATCTGGCCTACATACTCGATGACCATTTCATCGGCTGCGATCGGTTCCATTGCAAACAGACCCCAATCGTGAATGGCCGACTTAGCGAACTTTAACTGTTTTTTACGGAACTTGAGCTGATTGAATTTTAATAACTCAGACTCTGTACTGGCTCCAAATGCGGTCAACAGGCGCCGTTGATTCGAACGTGCCTCTCGTGAGGCACCCTGCATTTTAGACACAAGCTTAGACTGCACAAATTCCGAAACGGCAGTTTCACCTTCGCCCAGTTTCGCATGATGATATTTGAACATTGCCTTTTCACGTGAGTCAACTTTGTAGAATCCTTCGGTACGTGCCGATCCACTGGCATGCTTTTTGTGTTCTGTTTCACGTTTCCGCTTCTTGGTCGGCGGTGGCAGTAGACTTCGATCCGTACTACAGTGGTCCATCCAATGGGTAGCATTAAGCCAGTAACTGTTTGCGTCATCGGCCAGAAGAATCTCGTAGCTCTGTCGCAGGTACTCAATATCTTCATTGTCAATGCCTTTTGTAAGGAACTCGTACAATAAAATCATTTCTTCACGTACATCACGTTCGCTGTACCGTTCTTGTGGAACGAAAGGAACAATTGCTCGCTTAGCCTTTTCGACGGCTTCTAAGGTTGCCTTTGCTGCAGCAGCAGCAGCCTCCTTTCTGGCCAACACCATAGTCTCCTTTTTGGATTTGTTTGGTTTTAACAGAGGAACAATGTCACCGGTCACATGTCCGGTGTAGTCGTGATCATGTCCCTGATACTGTAGAAGTGGTGCACTCAAGTCACCTGTGTTA
This sequence comes from Bolitophila cinerea, assembly GCA_010015015.2. NCBI lineage: Eukaryota > Metazoa > Arthropoda > Insecta > Diptera > Mycetophilidae > Bolitophila > Bolitophila cinerea. The sequence continues at coordinate 2,795 of JAAAKO020013963.1, forward strand.
CCGTGTGCCGGAGAGCAAACCGATGGCGACGCAGATGGTGGCAGTGAATAGCAATGTTCCATCGCCACTTGACTGGCCTGACTAGATTGACTGCCCTGGCTTGACCCACCGTCTGACGAGTAAGGTGACATTTTCAGGTGTCGGTCAATTGGATATGACATGCTGGACTGATACTGTGGAGGTGGTGGTGGCGGTGCAAACGGTTCGGTTAATGGAGCTGGTGTACCGTTTACACTATTCGGCGTTTTGTGTGGAGATGGTGGTGTGGTTACAAGTAGAGCAGCCTTTGCTTTTGCCTCAGCCGTAGCCTTGGCTTTTGCTGCTTTCTCCAGTTTTCTTTTCATATACTTGGACACAGGGTCAGCTCCGGTTAAACTAGCTCCAGGTGTAAGCGGTAATTGTGTGGGCACAGGCGTTATAGGTTCACCAGGACTTGGTGCCTTTTCGGGCAAAGGTTCGTCCTCTTCTTCCGTTGTGGTTGACATGAGCTGAATACGTTTACGTTCCTGTTGTTCTTGTTTCTCCTTGAGTTGCTCCTCGATAAATTCTCTTTCAATCTGTTCCATGTACTCGGTGTTACGACGTCGTTTGTCTTGATATTCTTTTTCTTCGTCTGAGTCACTATAGATTCGAGCATAGTCGAAGCTAGACTTTTTGGGAGGAGACTCATGACCTGGTGTTCGTGGAGGTTTCGGGCTCTGTGACGAGGAATCATCTTCTGCACTGATGGTTGGAGTAGGTGGTGGTTGTATGACAGGTGACACAGCATCAACTACTGTACTTGGAGCCACTACTGGAGGTGGGGGCACAGTTTTGTTTTTCCTGTTATCATCATCGCTGCTTGTATCCGAGTATATACCAATTCTAGGTTTTGATATCAACGGTGTAACCAGGGGTGGTTTCATTTCTGCATCACTTTCGGAGTCTGAATATATTCGCTTCTCTTTGCTGCGCTTTGGTGGCATAACAATAACTTTAGGGGAATCTTCAGTAGCTGTTTCAGATGTTGTGGAAGACGTATCCGAGCCACTGTCTGAGTCACTACTAGAATCATCTTCACTGGACGAACTGATGCTTGACGTACTGCTCTTACGCTTGTTTATCTTCGGCGGTGTGGTGTGCGTCACTGTTGCCAGAAGCGCTGAATCTTTTGTGCTGAAACTAGTCTTTGCTGTCTGGTGTTCGTCCTCGTTCTCTGACTCGGAACCTTGAACCATTTCCTCTTGATCACTCAGACCTTTGCGTGAGTCTTCATCGTCTTTTGGACGTACTGGACTAGGCATTTTACGAATGCGCCTAAAACTGGGCAACTTTGGAATCTGAGCACGTAGATTAAGACCAGTATAGCTATCAAGACTATCTAGATTGTTGCTTATTAACTGATTGATATCAGGTACTTTTTCTATTGTCTTATTTTCACCTTTCAAGTCTGCCGAGGACACAGTTGCTAATGTGTTTCCTTTGTTACTGGCCTGATCGTCCCACCAGGACTCAAACTTTTTGTATGCAGTGTTTTCAATCATTTTCTTATTGAAATCTTTTTTCAGAATTTGTTTGAGTTCCTTGGTGACTCGATCAATAACCGTCGAGATTGTCCACTCGTACGTGATATGAGACTCTGCACCGTAATGATCACCGTAATCGTGCTTCTTAGGTGCATAGAAACCGGTTTGGTCATAGTTGTTTGGTATCAGATTAGATAGACCTGTCATATAGGGTTGCATGTACGGATGCATGTACTGCTGCTGGACTCCCGGTTCGTAGATATTATTGTAAGCAGGTGGATAGTAACCATAGGGCTGTGTACCTCCTGGATATATGTAGTTTGGAGGCGGTGGAATATGATGATTTTCAGGCATAGGAGGTTCTGGCGGTAGTGGAGGTTTTGAATCTTTATCATCATTCGAAGATAAGCTAGACAGGGACATTTTGTCGTCATCTTTTCGAGACCGAGGCTTCTGTGTTGGACTATAGTTGCCCTTATTCAGTAGAATATCATCATCGCTAGAAGATATATCACTGGCACCGTTCTCAACCAATCGCTTTTGTTCTCGTCTCAGTTTTTTCTTTGTACGTTTCTTTGAGTCATCTGATGGACTGGGCGGTGTACATACAGGTGATCCATTTATGAAGGTATCTTGGAGTTTTTCTTCTTCTGTATCGCTGTCGTCTAACTGCAGAAATGGTGGAGCACCACCAAATGACTTTTCTTTGAACATCATTGCAATGCGTGTGTCCAGATCCAGGGTAGCCAGGTCTTCGTCTTCGGTTTTCTTCTTTTCAACACGTTCTTTGTTCGTATTTCGGTCGGATTTTTTCTTTGGCTCATCATCCCAGCCAGCGGGACGATGTGTAGGAGGCTCAGGTGGTCGTGGTGTCCAAGGATCGCCAGGCGGTGGTGGAGCACTTGTGGTTCCATGCCAATGCACATTATGCCATGCAGGCTGAGATGCATACCCAAAGCCATGAGAAGTAGGCATCGGTGGTTGCGGTGGATATGAGTATGACTGATCATATGCACTGGGAATCGGAGGTGGTGCACTTATATATCCACTACTTCCAAAATTTGTTTCTCCTTTGCTACTGGCATATCCGTCCAAATACGATTTCTTATAACTGTCACGATACTTGCTGCTACTACCATCACGATCACGATCCCGTTCACGTTCACGGTCACGATCTCTATCACGATCTTTTTTATCACGATCACGTTCACGATCGCGGTCACGTTCACGATCTCGATCGTGGTGACTTCGATGATCACGATCGCTGCGCCGATCTTTTTCCTTATCAGTCTTATGATGGTAGTGGTGGTGTTTTTTATCCTTATCCCACTTCCGATCTTTCTTGTCGTGGCGGTCCAGACGACTACTACTGTGCTTGTCTTTTTCACGGTCATCATCGTACCGATCACGACTATGCGATGACGAATGTCGATCAACTAGATCCTTATCACGTTCCCGTCCATAAGGTTTATCAACGCTGTCTGTACCATATTCTAAATCCGCTCGAAACTCTGGTTTTGAGGATTCATCTGTGCCTATATGAAGTGCTGTAGATGTACTCTGTTTTTTATCGGAAGTTGATGCTTCGAGTTGACGCTTGCACTCTTCCCCAAATGCATCATGAAACACACTAAGCACCTACAAATACATACAAACCATTAGTTCGATTGCACCCTAATTTCATTATGTTCACGTACCTTGCCCATAACTGAGGTTCCATTATACTTTTCTATGCACATTCTAGCTGACTTTACTGTATCGAAAACAATACGTCCGAGTCCAAGGTGCTTGTTCGTCGTAGGATGATAATAAATATGAAGTTCGGTCACGACACCGCATTTATGAATAAGATTATTCATAAACTGTTTATCAATGTTATCGTTGAGATTGGTCATTGTTATTTCGACGGCTGGAGGCTCACCCACATAGTTCTGATCTATTTTGAATCTGCGTAACAATGTTTGAAGTTCAGGAATTATTTAAACGCCATAATAGATTTTATAATTTAATATTGACCTTGGTAATGCTATTTCCAGTGCCTCAACACGCATCTTCATTCGTATCAGTGGGTTTCGTGGATCCCGCGGAATGACAGGCGGATAGTTTGGATCATTCTGAACAATACCCTCATAGCGGTACAATTTATTAACGGCTCCTTTAACCAAAAACGGGTCCACCAACATTTTGTAGTTGCGCGGATTTTTTGGGGCTCCTCCGCCGCCTCGATCATCTATTACACCATTCATCTGCAAAACGAAATCATCAATTATCCCATTGTACATAACCCCACTTTCAATATGTCAATAATAGTACTCTGCTTTTTTACGATATCTCTTGTAATCAATGCAATAAATTGTATACAAAATGAAAAAAACACCATAATGCTGCCTAAAAACCTACCCCAAGCCCAGTTTTATGGGATTTCGTTGTCGTAGAAATGTCACTTGGTGAATGCAAAATCAAGAGACTTTATTCGTTGTGCATTCCTGGTGAAATTCACGCTCATTCTACAATTAATAGACTGTAGACTCTTACTACCGTAGTACGGGTTGTGAGCCCGATCGGCAGCTGGAATACGGGCTACAGAGTACGCTTTCGTCAAATAAGAACAACTAAACTTGGGCAGCGCTAATGTATAATGTTCCACGCACAACACAAATGGCCAAACTTTGTCAGATAAAATCCAATCATCACTGTACAAGAGGAAGAATTTTAAGTGTGTGTATATTATGTGTACGAGTATGACAGCTCGCTGCTCATGTCGTGATTTCTCTGACAACATGCTATGCGATGGTGTTTTGGAAGGTTATTTTTATTAGGGTTTTTGCGTTGCTGCTTGACTTTGGTAACGGACAATAATGGAGCGCACAGTGGTCAATGTATTGTACATCGTGAATACTACCTTGGGCAAAGGATCATTGTATGGAAATATATTGAAAAATAAATTTCTTTTGATCGGAGTTTCTTGCGAATCATTTTTCCTTGATATTGGTGTTGTCTGATTTCAATTGATATGTGGATCATATCTATTTGTGGATTGTAATTGTGAATTTATCTACGATTCGTTGCTAGACTGCGTGTACGCGATCTACTGATGATTTTCACTATTTGGGTTGCCAGGTGTACGTATTTGTGGCGAACTCAAACGTCACATTATACCTAGTTTACACGTTGAATATTAAAAGCTTTATAATTTTATACACATTTTGTACAGTCACACCTTACGTGTCATGCTCACAGTGAACTGTAAAAAAAATGTAATTATGAGGTTTTGTGTACAAGTGATTGCAAAGGTAGACACAGATTTATACACAATGAAATGAAGTTTAAAAATAAATTAAATTAAAAAATAAACTGATTCCACAAATGACCGCTGATCATTATTTACTCACTCCTTTTGAATACCGCGTAACGGCATGAAAGCTAGCCTCATATTTTTAGTACAGTTTGTTTGAAAGGTTGTTTTTTAAGTTGCCAGTAAGCAGTTGAACTTGGTACCACCAGATAGCGCTAACTGAGTTTAGTTATTTAGGCTCAAATATATCTCTCCATAAATTATACGGTAAAAAATATAATCTTTTACACAACCAAAAATCAAGCAAAAAACTAAAAATTAAATTGGAAAATAAAATATTGGGATCCGTCAAGGAATGAGGCGCTTTGAGTGGCAATTTGTGGAACTAACAAATTTGGATACTCTACTGTCAAAAATATTATTTAACCTCATTTTTTGTGTATACATCTGTGTTAGCTTTTGCATCAACAGGTACACATAATCTCACAATTATACTTGTTCGACAGATCGGTGTCCAAACCCTAGTGAGCATGAAAGATCCCTATAAGGGCATTATTTAAAAGATTTTCACTATGTAGACAATCTGCGAGCGCCATCTAGATGAAATCCGTGGAACTATTTTACAAGAGTACCCTGCAAAACTGTACAATTTTTTTTAATATTAAAATATGAAAGAGTTTTAAAAAACATTTTTTGGTAACAATAATTAAAATAATAATAATTACAAAAAACCCTTCCCCAAATAAGGGGTTTACATAAAAAACTAAAAACGGGCCGTGCGCCGAAAAATTCCCAAACAAACATTGCTTGGCTAACTTTCCTCTACCTCCCCTGATAATTTGGAATAAAATCGGGATGGGGACCGTATACTAAAGATCTGCCGTAGTTATTTGACGATCGCGCCACCTATACACAATTTTTGGAACTATTTTACAAGGGTACCCCGCCAAACGGTTTAAATTTTAAAACCATAAAATATATCTTACACTTACACTGCTTCAGCGCACTTTTAGTTAAAGTAAACACACTATTTATGAAGAGATTCATTCTTATTCTTGGCAAAGCTAGAATGTTTACACGCACGCTCGGACTCCAATTTTCTAGCCTAGTTTATGTATTTTATTTATATATATATTGAGTGCACTCTACGTTTATGTGCTCCTCTCTCGCCAGCGTGGCGCTCCAGCCGCTCTATTGACTCTCCATCTCTCACGTTCTCCCTTGCATCTATACGTACAAATATAGATGTATACATATAAGGCAAATGAAAATTCCACCGAAACTGAATTTTCGCGCACACGCAACGAGAGAAAGTGTACACAGGCATATTGTGCGTTTGTGTTGGTGTATGTGTGTGTGAGTGTATATAACACAAAATCGTCGTGAATCGAGCGTCAGCGGCGGCGGCGGCATCGGCGTCGGTGTTTGAATTATTTCGTGCATTCAGACGAGCCGTCTCGACGAGCATGGATCTCCGCACAATCTAGCCACTGTAAACGTGTGTCTGCATGCACATTCCGAAATTCCTTTATACATACTGTATGTGTGTTTGTTAGTGCGTCTATGTCGAGTGTTTGTGTGTGTGTGTGCCCATGTCGCGCCGCGCGCGTTTTTTCTGTGTATGTGTGCGTACGGGCGTTTGTGTAAACATGTTGTGGTGCAACCCTTAACTTTCGCTTTTTACTTAACCAGGCTTTAACGCGTGTGCAATTCCGAGGATTTTAGAAATTTATATAGAGTGTGCAATTCTTAATAATGGCGTATGTATGCGTTGGTGTCAGCAATTGAGTTGATTTTTGATAACATATATATGCATATATCATTAATCACATGATACATACACGAAATATATTAATATGCAAATGTGATATTGTATATACAAAATGCCAGTAATAATGTACACTGATGATGCTGCTCCCGCACACCGACCATAATTCGTGTAAATTGAGGGAAGTCTATGGAGTACATAGAGTTATACATATATTGTCGTACATAAAGATAGTCTGACACTTCCGGTCGTCGCAACTGAATTCATTCATCATAACACATCAAATGGATCTGACCACACAGAGCAGTAGTCTGTGTATTTGTTCGGTTCGGCTGTGCCGCTTCAGCTCGTTGTGTTTTGTGATTCTCATGCGGAATGAGATTTAAAAAGTGTACAAAGTTCTATACAGAGATATCTAAAACAAATATTTAGAGAATTTATCTATGGTTCCTGCCGTCGCGATTCCAAGGAATATGTGGTGTGTTGTGCTCGTTAAGGTTTCAAGCGCCTCGTGTGAATAGTGATTCGAGAAAGAAAAATATATTTAAATTTTCAAATTTGGAAACCCAAAGACGAAAGCAAAATGGACAGCTCACCGGATTTATCGCTGAAGCTGAGACGTGGCTCGAGTGATTCAAGAGATTCGTTTTACATGGACTTTGCGCAGGGCATCGATTCGGACATCGAGGAAGTGGTGACGACAACGTCTGGACCACCGTCGACGCAGCAGCAGCAGCACGGAGGTGTTACTCATATGGATACCAGTACCGGAGAGTCTCAGCAAATGCCTTTGCCGGCTCCTCCACCATTGCCTCCGTTGCCATTGGATGACGGGTGAGTGATAGTAATAATAAATATAGTATTTGCCCCACCCCCCCGGATTTGGGTCGATATCCGTATACGCTTTCCTTTTTCATGCAGATTTGCATCGTCTAACGCTAACACGACTTGTAAGGCTTCTTTTATGCGAAGCGTATATCTGGATCTATGTAATGCAATACCTAATATTTAAACACTGGGAATTGTGTTTAGACAGATATAAATGTGAGTATATAGTCAAGTAGGGAAAATGAGGTGGGGATTGGTGGTGAATAGAATCACGGAACGTTGAGCAAAGGGCTTCCAAGCAACGATTACCGCTCGCACCTGGAAATGCATCTGAAAACCGCATGGCTTTGTAAAGAAACATACACGCCAATTATGATATTTTTCTCAAACAAAATTGCTTTCTCTTTTATTGTTGTTGCTGTGATTTTTGTTTTTGTTTTAGATTTGATCATTGAACCATTTTTCATTGATTTGTTTGTTTATTTTTCACCAGTTATTTTGTTTCTTTTTTAAATTTCTTAGTAACATTATAATCTACGATATTTGTTGAACTGTCAAAGAAATAAACAACCTAACTATTAGTGACATCTATCGAGTTTAAATGTTGTACAATATTTTTAATGTGTCCCAAAGGCACGGAATAACACGGAGATGGCGTATGTAACTTTTCTCAGATTTTGGGCATCTTTTGGCATCTCCCTTAAAAACAATGAGAAAGAGACAGAGAGAGAGGAGACACAATCTACCTGTCAAAAGTTGCCCACAATTTGTATGGAGAAGAGAAATTACCCTGACAAAATTTTTATTAAATATGTTATATATAGACATTTTCTATTCGCCGAGTCCATCATTAATATCGTCCATGCCCAAAGGCGACAATTTAGATTTTCATTTTTGAAGATATCAAAAATTAAAGAAGGACCAAACAAAATCTATCTAAATTTGACCAAATACCATACACAGTGACATCTATCGACAAAACACTCTAAATAAATTAAGAAATAAAACATAATAATGGTCATCTCAAAAACTCGCCACAAAACGAATTAAGATGAAAATATTTATTTGGCAAAAAAACAAAAACAGCTTTTGCCCACAATAGTTGTACAAAAAAACGTCATTATGTAAAAGCTCAAAAAGTAAATGACTTTATCACATTTTGCTAAACTAACCAATATCACCTAACCTAACCTTCAAAAATAGAGCTAAATTTAGGCTTGTATTTCCCAAAAGAGGTCGCTTTTCGGCGGTATTCATCGGAATTTGGAGATTTATATTTTCTTCTATAATTTTTTATAGAAACCCTTGTTCTCTATAATCATACCATAAAGTTCTGGATTGACAGAAAACCACTATCTTTCAATTATAATTTTTAGGTTAAATTGCCGCCAGAGGCACTTCAATGTTGTGCTTGTAAAACAATGTCAAAATAACAGACTCAGAATTATTTCAGATTACTAAAACTACAAAATCAATAAAATAATAATTATTATTGATATTTGCTGTTTAATAATTTAATGATGTTAAACTATCACCGTCTGCAACGAGAGGTGACTCCGCCTATGCGTAAAGCAGACGTTTTTTTTATCACAAACGGTTTTTAACAGAAAAGACGTTTATCGACCGGCGCTTTAGTATTTACTCTCTATTTCTATATAATTATTATAAATCTCAATCTCTCACGGAAACTTCAAAGGCAAAAATCCTACAAGCGCGCTACGCCTCATAACTTCATATTATGCTCTTCCATTTCGTTACACGTCCCTCCGGGTGAGTCTGTGCCCTCACCTGTTCCTGTAAGCTTTAATATACCTGATATATACCTCGGTGTATGAAGTGTGAAGCGCACTGCGATGAAGATATATACGCAAATACACGCAGAGAGTGGAACTATATAAATAAGTATCCAGATGGCGCTAGAAGCAACAAAAAAACTTTATTTATAAATTTTAAACGCGTCTAACTTGGACATACCTCAATTCAATGAATTTACTCTTGTGGGATTTCGAAAAAGTTTGTCAATAGTAATATCATCCGTCAAAATCGTACATAACCTCAAAATAATCAGAATCGTCTTTATATTTACAATGTCTCAAACAGTTTTCGGAAAATATTTTATTTAGCTTGTTATCGTGATGATGAAGACACATGAAGTGTCGCCATTATGTCGAAACAAATATCTAGTACAATTAAAATTATTGCATTGAATTATGTGTTAAATCTATTGACAAATAGCACGCACTGTAGGTGCCGTGTTTTATTCTCGTTTTTAGACGTTAAAAATATTTTTTTTATGTAGCTGTCAAATTAAGCTTTAAAAATGGCCGAATGGTGTCGCCCACCTTGTTGCATTTGGCGAATAGTAAAAATGGTGGTTTTGATGAAAAAAACCTTTGTTAGTGCTTGTAATTGGTATGGTAAAGACCGATCGCAAGTGATGGTTTAAAATGGTGACTTCATAAATGGTTTCTGTAGTAAATATAATAGCTTTTTTATTTTGGGAAATGCTTTTAATTCATTATCAAAAAAAGTTTAAAATTTATATTCGCAAATATGGTTGAGCAATAATGATTGGGATTGGACAAAGGATTGAAAGAATAATACGCACGGAATTTAAAAAAAAAACGGAATACATTTTTTATTTTTCGTATAATGTTTACAAAGTTAGGTTTTGTGGTGTTTTCGGAATGATAGTTTGTAATGGAATGACGTTTTCTCTGTTGACAGTTCGATTCAGTGCTGCCAGATGGTACAGATGAAAAGTTTACACTCGTCGATCTAAGCTAAACTGACAGACATCTGACAGTTTAAAAATAGGTTGAAGAACAATTACTATTAAAAGCTGTATAGTTAAGACTAAAAATCGTATTGCCACGAGAGACAGAGATATACATTCCATTCCGAATCCTGCATATGCAGGATATTTAACCAAACGTCTAAAACACTATATCAAAACTATTGCAATCAAAGGCAACAAAATCCAGCCCAAAACTTGATGACAGCCAAATAAACACCACCACAGACCAAAAGTAATGTTATTTAATTTACCAAGACATCGAAGAGTACACAGAGAGTCAATCCGAAGAGATTGGAGAAATTCTCGCATTGAAACCGAAAGTTTTGTCTACTATCGAGATGCCAAGACATTGCAGAAAGTTTTCCTATGGTGGTCGGTGCGTATCTCCCTTGGCAGCATCTGAAAACTTTAACCACCCACCGAGAACCCATCCCATCCGAAAGAAGCCCACATGCATTTATCGTACTTCGTACATACGTGTATTTATTTACACCATCCATTAGTATGCATAAGGCATAAACACGCTTGTATAGACTCAGTGGTTTTGAAGCTCCACGCCGCCGAGCCTCGCCAGCGCCACCATTCGTCGTCTCCGCGTGGTCCGCTGTCTCTGTATATTGTATAATACTACTTTATATAGATCTTTATATAGACCAACTTTTATGGCATTATCTCAAGAGCCCGCTTGCACTAACGGTTATGAGCAATAAATAATGCGCTCAGCGACGTACGCGCACCCTCCCGTATTCGCGCCACTTACGAAAACAAGAAGAAGTATAAATAGTTTTGTAAAACTGAAAGTTCGCGCTACAATAAAATATGCAAAATGTTGTAAGGTGGTTGGTTCATCGTGGCGGCAGCGGCGGCTCTTGCGAATAAGTTACATGGATGAGGGATTGAGAGAAAACGGAAATTTAGTGTACACGATTTGGTTTGTGGAGAGGATGGTGAAATGGATGAACCAGCTTCAATGTAAAACGTCTTTTTAAAGACTAAAGCACTAAAAAAATTTGCTAGCCAATGTGTTATGCTGAAACCATGAGAAATGGAAATTATTATTTATGTAGCTGTATAAAAAACTCTGTGAATATTTTTCTCTGACAGCTACATTTTTTGTGTATGATTATTCTATGCAGATCAAGAAGATTCAGGATGGTAGGGAAGTGCCAAAATTATAATCCTGTGGGGACAGAAAAGTTTCATACTTCGTGCGGAAACCCCGGTTGACACTACTTACAACTAGACGTGATTACGTATGATTACAATTTGACGTTTGTAATTTAAAATGTTAATTTTCTTTAGTTGTGCGGTTAACCATTGATCTACAAATATTTTTTATGATTTCTAAATTAGACTCAAAAGATAAATAATCATGCGAACCACCCATAAAAATCGAATTTGAAAAAACATTCATCTACCAATTCGTTTTTCGTGAGGACTTGGCAAAAAAAAACAGAAAACGTATTGTACTCATATAAAAGTTTATATTAGTCAGGGTACCATGGTTACCTATCCATTATTTTTTTTTATATTTCTTAGTGAAATTGAAAGATATAATATTTTGCTATATACAATACGAAAAATTGGGGTTGAAAAAATGGATCTACCAATCCGTGTTGCGTGAGTACCAAAACAAATCAAGAAAATATATAATAGCTGCAATTTGCTACATGTTGTTAAATTTTACGGATATTTTTTAAATGGTATCCATTTTATCGATTTCTAAGTTTCAATCGTTTGATGAATACTCCTTTTAATCAATTTAAAAAATTGCAGTTCAGAAAGTTGTCATCTACCAATCCGTTTATCGTGAGGACTTAAAAAAAAAACTAGATTTTGTATTTAATTTGGTTTTGCAAGCAGGTGCCACTATATCGTTACGTAAGGAGATTGTGATTGAGATTGTAACACACCTTCTGTATCTATATCATCTCGATTTTAAATCTCCATTTTGGTCCACTCTGTGAAGCTATATAAGAGCTTAGATCCTGTTGAATACTATAGACTCGCCATCTCTACACGGAAAGGGCTGATTTGATATGCTACACGCAAGCGATTCCTTTGTGCTCTTCATTGATCGATTGAATTAGTGTTGCGTCAAACGAAAACGTACGCACGCGTGTTCATAAACATTTCAATCAATATCAATCTAGAGAAAGAGAGGGAGTTCCGCGCAGAACTGCTCATTTTCCGGGAAGAAAAAAAATCTCGGCGGACACGTGTTGAAAGGCAAGCCTGCTAGTAATTCGGTACGTGACATTAATTTCCACTTGAATATGCTTGTGCCGAATGGCGAAACGGGTTTGACCGAACGCACAGCAGCCATCGGGTTTGCTGGCCCGCTTCGCTTCCCTTTTGTCGTGCACCCTTCTCAAAAACGGCCGCGTGTGTATATGCGGGAAAATTTGTCGTTTACATATAAACTAAGTAGAAAAACCAAATACGAAAAACCCAAACGCAACGTGCTCAAGATTTATTGGCACCGCACAAGATGTTTGTGTGTTTACACGAGTGATTCATGTGCGTTACTGCTTTGTTTTTGTCGACTGGGTAATGCGATACAAATACCCATTAAACAATCTTACATAAATATACGTTATTCCAATGTTACGTCGTAATATGCGTATAATGCATATTTATATATATGGACAAAGGCGGAAGACAATAAGACACCAAGAGGAAAAGATACACAAGAGATTTTTTTCGCGCACCCTCCTCAAGTCCTTACCAACTTGACGTGCATTTTCCTATGTGCTATTTGCTATAACACAGATACACTGTGTATATATGTCATCATATCTTCCTATACAACATTATATAAAGTGTATATATAAATACATTATAGTGTATATCTATATATAGTACATGATATATCCACGGGTTGACTTTCTTTTTGGGAGTTTCTGTTTTTCTTTGCGCTAACGAAAGTCAAGCGATTAGTTACACAAAGATACACACACACACACACGGCCAAGGAAAATCTATGTATATACAGTATATATAATATACGACCGTGGAAATCGCGTGTATGCATTATATAGGTATGATATTTATATAGAATCAAGCTCATAAATTGCATTTTCATTTTTGGTTATAATGGCAGACATCGTTATATTGAAAATTCCATATTTATGTAGTATAGTATCATCGAACCTATTATAGAATAATTTATATATACCCTGAAGATAACATCCCCGCAATGTATGTCTTTGAAAATACTGTATATATAGTGGAAAACCGGCGCCTTCAAAAAGGGGGTGTGGTGCATTTAAATTACGCGACATTAAGTTTTTGTCTTTAAAATATTTTATATTAATACTAGGTTTTCTATTGTGCATTCGCTTATCGCTCGATCTGAAGAAAATTGATAAAACATAATGCAAAATATACAGATTCGGGATGCGAAAAGGAATCATTTTAGCCTTTATTTTCTCTTTGAGCATAATGGGACTAAATTGAGTCCTTTCTAGCTACCGCACAGCCGAATGTACTACGATAGGCCAAATTTCGATCTTCACTTTAAAAAAGGGTGGTAATAATTACTAAATGAATAGTTTCCCCGCATAATTACCCCTTATAAAGGGCGAGCTGAATTAAAAGGACAATCATTCTCCGCCAACCCAATTTAGAGCCATTAGGTAGAAGTATGGCGTAATAAATAAACCAAGTAATGTTTAGATTATATTTATTATTTGTTACGCCAGTAAATAATGTAACGTGTACGTTTTTTGTGTTTCTGCTTAAACGTCTATATATAGAGGCGTTTGAGCAGATGCAAAGAAAAATCGTGGTTGAGCACTCACGGCGGACGGTCGCATGATCGTTCCGCTGAGGAGCCACCAGAACGAGAGGCCAAGTGGTTG
>JAAAKO020013974.1:0-16848 GCA_010015015.2 Bolitophila cinerea
TTGTGGTACAAGTCAAACTCGAATTGAGACAGCTGCACGATCCACCGCATGGTCCGGGACGGAGGTCTGTCCTGCGTGAAGAGCCAAATGAGCGCAAAGTGGTCGGTGTAAATTTTAAAGCGCTGACCTTCCACATATGACCGGAACCGTTGCAACGCAAAGACGACTGCCAAACATTCTTTCTCTGTCGTTGAGTAGTTCGCTTCAGCCCCTCTGTGCTTCCGGCTCACATTCGCCACCGGTGCATCTTCCATACCTTGGCACATAACTGCTCCAATGCCCGTGATGGACGCATCACAATGTATTGCAAATGGTTGGGAGTAATTTAGCGTTGCTAGGACGGGACTACGGGCAAGTCTATTCTTAAGTTCAATAAATGCCTTGTCCGCCATCTCGTTCCAGGTGATTGGCTTGTTTTTGATTGTGCCTTTCGTCAGGTCATGGAGTGGTGCTGCAACCGATGCAAAATCTTGGACAAATCTCTTGTACCATGAGCACATTCCTATGAACCTCTTTTGCTCTGTGAATGTTCTCGGTCGAGGGTAATTTGTGATTGCCTCGACTTTGGCCGGATCCGTCCTGAGACCAAATGCATCTACTACATAGCCCAAAAACTTTAAAGATGGTAAACAGAAACGGCATTTCGCAAAATTTATTGTGAGATTTGCTTGTTTTAATCTCTCGAATGCACACTTCAGTGTTTCTACATATTCTTCGAAGGTCGCCGTCGCAGTAATAATGTCGTCCAAGTATACAAATATTTTGCTGTCCGTTGGGCCGAACACGTGATCCATGAGGCGCTGAGCACACTGCGAGGAATTGTGGAGACCAAAAGGCAGTCGTGTATATTGCCACAATCCAAAACCCGGAATTGCAAACGCAGTCTTTGGTTTTGAGTAATTTGCCAATGGTATTTGCCAAAAAATATCTTTAAGGTCAATTGATGACAGAGAGTTCGTGTTTCCTAGGCGATCGAGAATGTCCGTCATCAAAGGTAGAGGGTAGGAATCCTTTTCAGTGACGCTGTTCAAGTTTCTCGAGTCAAGACACAACCTGTCAGACCCGTCTTTTTTGTACACCAGGACCACTCGGTGGCACCAAGGGCTGAACGCAGGCTCTATCACGCCTAGGTCGCAGCCTTTATCATTCGTTGTTGCACCGCTTGCGATACCGGATACATTCTGGTTTTGGTTGGCATGGCGTTTCCCGTTTTGATGGTGTGCTCGAGCAATGGTGTGTAATTTAGTGTCGCGCCTGGTTAAATAGCTATTGACCTGAAATTACTTCTGACGGCGTTGAGTTGTTCTTGCTGGACGATAAATAGAGCTTCATGGATACTTCTAACTCTTCAAAAAAGTTTTGGCCTAGCAAAATGGTTTTGGGCAGCGATGGCACAACGAGGACGGTAATTATCTCGGTTTTAAACTTAAAAGTTATCGGTACATAGCCTTCGATCACATGAGGTGTTCTGTCAGCTGTGGAACATGTGGTAAAATATTTTTTATCCAACTTCAAACCGGCTCGGAGTAGCAAGTCTGTGCCTTCTTTACCAGCGATGGACCAAAAAGCGCCTGAGTCGGCCAACACGGTATGTCGTAGATGGATATGTTGAGGTGCGGCCTTTTGTCAATTTTAAAGGTATCCAGGCAGATAAGGTCAAACTCGGTAGCTGGGTCCTTTGTTGTGGATGCAGGCGGTAATCTGAAGGAGTTACCAAGTGCCCACTTGGTGGCAGCTTGATGGTTTTCCGCTGGGTTGAAGTACTTGTCAGTTTGCTCCTCACCCCAAACATGCTCGTAATTTGCTGCGGTCATCTCGTCCATTGGCTGTGTGTCGAAATTATTACTGATCGCATTTACTGTGTTGAATGCTGGAACCTAGCATCTAAAAATTAGTTTAGCATTTTTCCTTTACTCTTTTATAGAAAGTTCCAGGAGGTTGAACTATGATCTAACTTCTTTACTAACTCATATACAAAAATGATTATATACTTATATTTCTAAGTCCGTGTAGCGCTTGGTTTATTGTATCTATAAAACTCTGCATAGCAATTGTTGACTTAAAAATAGATTGTTTCAACAGAAGGGTTAATTGATCATCTACTAGATACTTTTCATTAAAAAACGATTTATAAATATATCCCAAGCAGTTGAATAATTTTCACCTCTAGGAGAAAGAAACAAATAAAATAAAAATAAATAAAAAAGTTACATAAAATTAATTGTTGTACCAAAAAAAATAATATATTATTACAAAAACCAATTTTTGTACATGAATTTTTCTTACCGTGACCAGTCCAATTTCATACAAAATACCATAATTCACAACTACTACTACTCACAAAAATTTTGAGCACATAGTTTTAAATAAAAACGATTATTTAATAAGACTATTTTAATTTGACACATGATTATTTTACAGGTGAACCGTAACACGTTAGTGAAAACCCACTATCTCTCACCTGTGCGAAGATATGTTTTTTTTTAAATACCTTTAAACGAGGGACTGCTATAGCGAGATATACCGGTTTGGAGGCCTACTCTTTTCACAGCACGTTCTTGTGCAGAATAGGAGTTATAAGTGTCCTGTTATTGTAGCTTATAGAGTCAGATGGAGTTTCTCGAGAGTTCTATTTTGATATTGGCCTTCCTAACTCATTTTACCTTATACCCCATCTCCTTGTAAATTTGTAAATAAACATTAGAATAATAATTAAATACGTAACTTCAATTTGCTCAAAATAATAATAAAAAATAACGATTTTTAGAGAAAATTCCACTCGAGTAAAATATAAGTAAATTCGTAAGTAATAAATAGTATTTAATTTAAAATACAGATTTAAAACTTTAAGAGCGGTAGGATATCGATGGCAACAATAATTAATAAACTTCAACTCCTGTTATAATTTTTACTGTTATTTCATTTGTTTAAAATGATGGGATCAGCGTAAGCAGGAAATTTGGCGAAAAATGCCCTAATTACAGCTTTCTTAGTAATGGTTTTAAAGCTTTATAATATTCATAGCTACTTTATTCGACTTATTATCCACCTATTAATCCACCTGATTATGATTAACCTGTATAAAGGCAGACTAATTTGGCTGGATGAGCTTTTTTGCAGTATACCTTATTAAGGCAAACCACCTGAATAAGCTCAACCTGAACAATGGAAAAGTAATTTTGGTGAATTAGCTTTTAATTAGTTTCTTTTTAAGTCAACCGTCAACGTTTTAGCGTGAATATTTTGCCAATTACGGCATTATTCCAAAGTTACGAAGCTTCTGGCTAAATAATTATCATTTTTTTTATCGATATATAGCTCGTTCTGCAGTCTGCTGTCAGTGCAGATATTTGTGGAATTCTTGTAAAAATCTTGAATTATCATCGCCATCGAGGTGCTAATCTGCCACAAGATCCAACAGGAATAATCCAAGATGCCACCAAAGTTCGATCCCACAGAAGTTAAATGCGTGTACAAAAATACGTTGCGTAGGAGGAGAAGTCGGAGCCACCTCTTCGTTGGCCCCCAAGATCGGACCTTCTGATTCTTGGGTTATTTCGGATTTTTTTGATATATGATTGTATTTATAATTTTTTTTAACTATTTTGGCGCAATTTTGATTTCTATTTTCTATTATTTATTTTGGGTTCAAATTCTTTTTTGAGTGTGTAAAATTTTACTCTTGTAC
This sequence comes from Bolitophila cinerea, assembly GCA_010015015.2. Lineage (NCBI taxonomy): Eukaryota > Metazoa > Arthropoda > Insecta > Diptera > Mycetophilidae > Bolitophila > Bolitophila cinerea. Next base: position 3,689 of record JAAAKO020013974.1, read on the forward strand.
AATTTTGTATTTTTTTGGTCACACTGTTTTGTTTGTCATAGTTTATTTTATTTAGCGTAGCTCGAGAGTTTTATTTTGGAAATATTAATTATATTTTATACTTTAATTGTTTTTTTTTAAATCATTTCCGAGAAAAATTCAAATTGATTAGAATGAAATTATTATCATTAAAAAATAGATCACGTTTTGAATTATGTAGAGTATATTTCTATAGGTGACAGGCAAACTATACCTTGTAATAATCTCCCAAAATCTCTTTTCTCTCTTCTTCTCTTGTGTTTTTGTTAAATAAAATAAGAATGCTGCGCTTGCGCACCACATGATTGTTGTTGTATACTGAAAATGTTTTGGGGTCTATTTCATGCCGCCCTAATGAAATGGGCCCACGTGGATCCTAATCCGCAATTGTTCGTTTTTATGGCTAATATTGAATATCCATGGATGATAAAATCTGCTGCTTTTAAAACAAAATTTCAATAAGGCAACTATAGGTACATATTTTTTAATATAATTTGTATCCAAATTAATATCAATTAGTAGGTACTAACTGGGCAATAGACATTTCATCATAGCCAAATGGCCATTTGGCCGAATGAGTCATTTGGCCGATTGGCTATTTAGCCGCATAGCCGTTTAACCTAATGGCCGATTAGCCGATTGACCGTTTAGCCGAATGGCCGTTAAGTCGAATGAGCCATTTGGCCGAAAAGCTATTTCGCCAAAATGGCTGCTTAGCCGTTTAGCCATATGGTTTATTAGCCAAATGATCCAAGCTTGTTTGTATTTTACTTATTTTATAAATTGATAATGATATCACGGCCATTCGGTTAAAAGGCCATTCGGCTAAACGACCATTTGGCTGGATGGCCATTTTGAAAAATGTCCATTCGGCTAAACGAACTTTCGGCTAAACGGCCATTCGGCTAAACGGCTTTCGCTTAAATAGGTTTGTAGCCAATACAAAGTACAGATATAGATCAAATTGAAATCCAATCCCCTTTTTCTAAAGGATTTTCCAATAGGGACGGGTATAGATTTTGACAGTTCCTTTCGGCCCTGTTTTTTAGGTTGCAGTTGTCATTTTTTTGCTTTGTTTTCAGTTGCGAAAGACAAATTATCACGGCAAGTAACAATACCGAGCAGCACGTGCAAATTATAAAACTTTATTATGAAAATTAGGTTGCGAGCGTCTAGAAATTCATCTTCAAGGACATTTTTGTATAAACGGGTTCGTAAACAAGCAAAATTGTTGAATCCACACGAAGTTCATCCAGAAAGTAAGGCAAAAAGTCAATGTTTGGTGTGGATTTTGGACCTGCGGCATTATCGGTACGTATTTCTAAAAAAACGACGATTGAATTGCCATCACCATCTACGGAGAGCGCTACCGATCGATGATTATCAATTTATTGTGGCCCAAATTGGATGATATGAATATGGACGATATGTGATTCCAACTGGACGGCGCTGCGTCACACAGCACATGCCATAATGGACACTCTGCGATTTAAGGGTATACCATCGAGATAGTGCGATTGACCCCATTAGATTTTTCTTGTGGGGATTTCGCCGGTTTATTCCAATAACTCTCAAACGACCGATGCCCTCAAAGTCAACATAATTCATGCCATCGTTTAAATTTAGCTTGATGTATGTGCCAGTGTCAAGGAAAAGTGGAAATTTGTAATATATATAATCTAAAACTAAATAATAAAATATAATTACCCTAATCACATTTACCGGTTTCCATTAGTGAAATAAATATTCAGCACCATCTACATTACAATAGTGAAACCAAATATTTTAAGCTTTTTATATAAAATTCACAATTACAAAAGCTTCTGAGAATGTAATAATTTTGTTTTAATTTTATACGCCATTCTTTGTCCAATATTCATTTGCGCTATCTATGACAAACAACTAACGTTTTATCCAAATATATTAAAAGCTTTTTCAAAGATTTTTTTTACCTAAAAGCTCTCAGTAAAGCCGTTCATATGAGTGCCATCTGGTGTGAAAACAATAAACGATGAAGTATGGACAGTCATACCTCCATTCAATGACTGTATAGTAATAGTAAATATAAATTCCATTAAATACTTACTCTTTAGGGCGAACTAAAAAACTAATGAAATATGACGGTGTCAATAAATTCCTATCTCCATAAAATAAATAAGCTACGGGGGCCGTCCCTATATTACGTAAAGCTCTAAGGGAAGAGGAAGTTTCAAAATGTTTTACGATTTGTTACTGAAAGTGGGGGGCTGTTGAGCAGAGGCTACGTAACAAAATACAATTTTAATTAAAACATATGGCTTTTGTGCAGTTTAGTCTTTAGTGATTGTGGATTTTTTTCTTCCCCATCCCTCTCTCCCCAACTCCAAATATAATAATAAGATTTCTAAAAAATAAACCCCTTGGGTGTAGTATGGTTTCAAAGATTTGGAAAAAAAAATGCAGAGCGTCCGGAAAGTGTGCAAAGTGTGTTGCGTATCAAATTAAAGGTATTTAAAATATCTCTAACTTAAAAATAAAATGAGGGAATCGGACTCCATATTCAGGAGATATTAAAAAACGTCATATATCATACAAATTGCTATAGGAGGAGGAGTGAAGGTGAGAGTCTGAAAAAAGATGCCATTATTTTGTAAAAGGCCAAACCTAAACAGCCCTTTAGTTTTTAAGGCCGTGGACACCCTGTTTCGGGCAGTGTAATATGGTTTTAGTCCATTTAAACTTTAGTTTGTGGTCGGCTGACTCATACGAAATTGAACCAAATCAAAGAAATGTATAGAAAATATATTTTTTTGTCAATGTGGAATTATTTCTTTTATTTTTCCCCTCCCCCTTCTCTTTTTATATCAAACTGTATTAAATATTATGTTTTTTAATATCTTCTGAATAGGGGTCCGAATTCCCCCTTTTATTTTTATATTATAGATATTTTAAATACCTTTAATTTAATACCAAATCTTTGAACAACTCACACCCGTAAGGGGTTCATTTCCTAACCATAAAATGTGGATTTTCGGTGTATCTTCGAAACCTCTTTGAGACATAAAAGCAGTTAGGGCCTTCGGACTAAATTGTACTTCAAATATTTGTTTTTCACGACTTTTATACATTTTATAATTTGTTTTACAAATATTATATTTTTTAAAATATGAGATTTTTGAATTATTTAAATTTTTGTACATTTTAGAAGGGTTTTGTAACGTAATTTATGGGTAGTCTACAATATTGTTACGGTTGTGTTACGATGGTAAATGATGAAGGGGGTAAAAATAAACAATATTTACGTCCCCTAGGGTAAAATAATTATAAATAATCCTATTATTCATCAGATGAGTAAGAAATAACACATTTGAATGCTCTTTCCTGCCGATTGAATATATTATAATGGATAAAAATGAAAAAAGAATTAGTTCAAATCTAGCTCGAAAACAGTTATTAAGTTATTATCGAGAAAAATTCGACAAATCCAGATTAACTCGAATCTTGCTCGAGAACCGATAATTTCGAGATAAAAAGATTTACTCGATTTAAATTTTAAATTAATTTTTAAAATATCGTTGTGATACATTTAGCCAAAAAACTAGACGAATATTGTTCGAATCTATTTATGTTTCACAAATTCATTACAAATCGTTTATTTCTAAATTTTAAAATATATATTTAAAGAAAATATACCAAAATATTTCGAAAATTGTTCGAATATAATGATTATTATTTTTTTTAAATTGTATTGAGCAAATTTTCAAAATTTGTTTGAATTTTATTACGTTTTACTAATTCACACTAAATCCTTTTAAAATTATTTTCGAGAAATATTTATTAATTATTAAATATATATATTAAAAGAAAATACTAGAAAATAATTCAAAAATAGCTCGAATATAATTGTTTTTCTTTTTGTATTGCGAAAAGTTTCGAGAAATTTTCCTCAATTCGAGCAGATAGGTAAATAACTGTTTATCGAAAATGGATCGGATTTATTTAAACTTGGAATTATTATTTTTATGCTGTAAGGGTAATATTTGCGGTTGGGTAATTTCGTGTTTTAGAATGAATTAAAAAATAATATAATTCTCCCATAGTGACGCCGCGCTGCCCCGCTATATATGTATTACTATTACTACACGCAATCGGATGCATTATTAAAGGTATATTTCCGGGAACATGCACCATAACGACCGTGAAATATGCTATGTTCAGTAATTATGTTATGCATACCACAAACACCACAACAAATAAGCTAAAATAACATTATTTGTACACTAACATCCGGATTTAATTAGCCAATAATTAGGATATTACGAAATGTGTTCACCGCATAATTAAATGCTATGTCAACACTCAACACACAAAAGCGCTATGTTCTGATTAATCGTATGCCAACCGCCTAAATACAATAAAGTACCACCCGCCAATTTATCAACATTAAAACAATCGCAAAAATTGCTAGCCAGAAAGACCGCCAGACACCTGCTCGATGCGCTCAACAAGTACAGAATGTGCAATTGTGCATCGTGCACGGTGCATCGTGCATCGTGCATCGAGCGTCTGTATGCATTTGTTCGTATATGTTTGTATTGTATATATATTATAGAATAGCGCTTTGGCCAATTGCATTATATGAGTGTCCGCACTGCGCCGCGCGTCTACTTTCTGCCAAGTTATTATGAAAAATGTGATTGCGTTCGCGATTCGAAAAGCCATATCAAATAAAAAAAACGGAATAAAGAAAATAAAATTGCATTACGAATTTGTACAATGGCTGGATAATCAGATTTATTGGATTATTGTATGGTTATCTTTCTCTCTATTATTATCCAGCTATATTATACTCAGACCAGACTCCCAATCTCCAATCACAATTTGTTAACATTGAAGATGCGGCGGTTGCATTTTTTTTTGCAATTGAATTTCACTTCCTGGGAAAACACAATAATGAAAAAAAGGATCATCTCTAAAGAAAAGATTTATTGTAAGTAAACATATTATTTTAATACATACATACTATATAAATAGTATATAGAATCATCAATCGGAGGAAAATATATAAAGGATACCATTTTGTAAAGGATCGCTTTGATTGGCTCTTTTTTATAGTATTGGTTATATATTCAACAGACACACACTCTAAATTAAACTATTATACGATTTATATATATATTTAAATGAACACATAGAAAGGTCGTGATGTATACATTCATAAGTTCTAACTGTTCCATTGTTTATTGCTTAATTGATTGCCTGTGGCGATTTGACGGTGATTGCAATCACCTACGAAATATATATATATATATATACTATTCTATTTTTATCTCTCTCTATTAGCACAACATTCATTACTTCTTTTATTCTACACATGAATAATTATGATTGGCTGAAATAAATTTGATACGTATAATATGTTGTTAATTTCGTGTATATATACAATGTTTTATAGAGTGTATCTCGAGTATATTAAGTATACATTAGTCTATATTATGAAATATTATTTAGTGTGTCTTCGTCGTCTTCGGTCGCCTCAATCTCAAGTACACAACGTGATAGAGTCTGAATTGCTGGCTTGCCACGATTCGACCTCGTAGACTCGACAAATGTGTGCGAGGCATCCTCCATTGATTTCCACTTATGTATAACGTTCCTTTCGTCGGCATTCGGCTCTTTAAAAAGGACGAGCGCATTATCATTAGATTATCATTTAAACATTATATATATAATATGTGCTACAGGTATATAGCGCATGCAAAATAAGCTTACCTAACTGTTGTGCTTGACCGCTGACCTCCGACAGCTGCGTCAAACTGTACGTGGGCGTAATGCGGTGCGGAAACCGTGGTGAACCCTTCACTCTTTCCCGGAGCGTTGGTTGTGAGTTCTGGTGGCAAATCGATTGACGTTTATTATTTGGCAGTCGGAAATTCACTCGGGCATCTCGATGATTCGCTGGATCAGCAGCGACACCCGGTCCAAGAACTTCAACAATTGAGTTGCCACTAATGGAGAACGGTCCCGCTAAACTAGTGTGCCTCGATGCGCTGGCGACCGCTGGATTTCCGTCCATTCCGTGGCCATTGCTAGAGTCTAGAGGTATTTTTCTAAAATCTAACGAAGAATGGAGCGTACTGCACGATGGGTTTTTCTGCATAAGGGCATTGGATTCAGAGGGAATCACTGGTTTTTGAAATACAAAGGCTGGTGCCTCGTTGAACGTCATCCCGGAGTCCTTGCGATTTGATATCCGAGATGAAAAGACTCCTAGAAAATGAAATATATATAATAATACAATAATAATAAATATATTTTATGTACCGAACAAATTTGTGTGAATCCGGTAAATTAATTTGAAAAACAATAGAAGAAAAACAATTCAAAGAAAAACCATTCATAGAAAAACGATTCATAGAAAAACCATCCATAGAAAAACCATTCCTAATTCGATTCGATTCGAAAATCTCATTTACCAGGGAATGAAAGGAAAACAGTGCATTGCTCTTTTATTGTTTTTTTTTTATCTGCTTTGCAAGAATACAAACAAAATACCAGCAAAAATCAGCAAAACGTAAAATGACCTGAAATATAGTTTTTCTATAGTTTTTTTTTATTAACTTAAAACATGATCTATGAGTGGCAAAATTATTATTATTATTATTTGAAACTCATTTTCAAATTTAAATAATTACTCAAATATAAATCCCCTCATTTAAATATAAAATCAGTTTTTATTCTATCAGCTCCACTTTTTTAGTTAAGTAATTTTTAAAACGTGAAGTTTTACACCAATTTGGCAGATCTGATTTCCAAAGTTTTCAGTTTTGATAAATTTTACTAAACTTAATAATACTCTAATAAAATAAATGTATTATACAAGCTTAAAGTTTAGAATAAAGCTAGAATAACAATATTTTTTAATAATCTCGGAATAATTCCTACTTCCAAAGAAAAGCTCATATAAGAGAAACAAATTGCTATAGGTTCTACCTTGAACACCGTCCACTTATCGAGAAATGCGATGCCGTTTGTATTATAAATCAAAATAAAAAATATGAGTCTTTACTGTAAAACGAATGTACTACGATAGGCCGTATTTCGAATAGTTGAATGAATGATCCGATAGACCGAATGTATTAAATTTTCCCTTTATCAATTCCTAGTATTATTTAAGGTGGACTCCACAAAACAACCCGCCCAAAGCTCCAACACCCATTTAAGTTTGAATAAAACTTAAAAATATAAAAATGGATCGAATCAATTATTTTATTAAAAATACTGTTTTTTTTTAAATTTTACTTCATTCCAAAAAGAAGTAAAATACAAGCAAAAAAAACTAAAAAAATATTAGGCCAATCGGATTTTTGGAATTCGAGAAACACCTCCTAAAAACAACAATAAACGGTGGTCTTTTTATAAAATATTATCTTTAAAAAAATCATTCTTAAGAAGCCTTAGATATATTTTCCAAAAAATATTTTTTGTTTTTTTCTTCAGAGCAAATAAGGTTTTTATCAGATTATCTACAAATTAAGACATTAAGTTTTCACAGCATTTTGGCATCCCAATTCAAAACCTTTGCGACCAATAAGCTATATATAGTTTTTATTATGAAATTCAATTTCTGTACATCCAGAATCAAGGCAGAAATACATTTTTGAAGTACATTTCAATTTCCCTAAATATTTAATGATTAAAAATAATGTAAACGCGACAGTTGAAAATGGACCAAGAACGTATTCGTCAAATAATTTAATTATTATAAATCAAATTGTCAAGATTTCGGAATTTTTTTTGAGATTTCATTCTGTTATTTATTTAATATTTAGTAAAGCTCATTTTAAGCCAAAAGGACAAATAACAAATTGTAAGTATTTTGTTCCATTTAAAAACTATATACATTTTTTTTGTTTTGTATTTGTCCAAAACGTGTAAGTCAATATTTGAAAATCAAAATTTTAATTGTCGATGTTAATACTTTTTTTACATTTAGTAAACGTCATTTTAAAATAAAATATAAAATAATATATGAAACAAATAATTAATTTTAAAATAATGGCTCCTAATTTATTATATAAATTATAATATAAAACTATTTTTTAAATTTTATTAACTCCGAAATTATTAATTATAATCTTTTTTTTTGAAGTTATTAAAATATGTACTTATTAATTTAGCCGAGCATTTTGATTTAATAAAGAACTCTAAAAAACATATTTAAAGAAGCTAGTTCTAAAAAAACGGTTTTAAAAAGAAATAATTTGGCGTTTTTACAGTTTGGCATTTTTTAAATATAAAATTGAATTCCAATTTATAGAAAACGGAATGCTAATAAAATAAGGTGGTAGACAAGAGGTTACAATTCAGAAGTGGGATTGAAGCCAAAACATTGAACTGCCGTAAATATATCGATGAAAATTAATAGTGATTGTGACGAAAATCAAAACAACATGAGTACGAGGTTAACCAAACAACAAATGATGGCCGCCCTCAGTGACGCAGTTTTACAAGTGCCGGAACAAGCTAGTATTAGCCAAATCCGTTCATTGTACAACGAAATGTTTGGTGAAAACGCAGCCACGGGAGGGAATACTGACGAGACGAATCCTGAGCCGAATACCAATGACGGTATTACTTTGGACACAGCCGAAGACGATAATCGTTCCGAAATTATTGACGATATTCTGCCTGAACCAGATAATTTTATGAATATGGACGCCATGTTGAAACAAATCGAACTATTGAAGAGAAAACGCGAATTATTGATGTTGAAGAAACAAATCGCCGAATTGGAATCAACCGTTACTCAGCCGACGCCGACGCCTACGCATAACAATCGAATTCTTTTCGCTGATATTGAACATTCAGTTAAGAAATTCTCTGGTGATGACCCGACGGTGAACATTGGTTTGTACTTGGAACGTTTTGAAGGAATTATGGGTCAATCTGGGAGTGACGATCGCTTTAAATATTTTTCATTGTGCCGTTCAATTCCAGAAGGATCATCAGCCCATTATGTTTTGATGTCCACTGCCGCTACCAATTATGACGAACTGAAAGCCGTTTTGTTAGATGAATTCTCTGCTAGGGTGACTGACGACTGCATCGAGCGGTTCATACGACAACGCACATTTAAAACTGGCCAAGAATCCATGCTGAAATACGTTTTGGCTATTCAAGCTATTGCTTCCCGTGCCGAAATGAAGGAGCCAGAAATAATTAATCGTGTTTTAGCAGGTTTTCGGAAAGCTGGTGTTAATACAATGCCGTTTATTGGAATGTATGACCTGAAGAAGTTCAAGGACAAGCTTTTTCATAGTGAAGCTCAACTGATGGACGAATTCAATAATGCGAAGACTTCAACTGCCGGACGACAGACGACGAACCCAGTGCGTAACAACAGTCTAGCAATTCCTGTTGCTAATAATAAACGAAGTCAAACAACCGAGGCCGAAATGACTTGTTATAACTGCTCTGGACGTGGACATATGAAGCCAAATTGTCCTTTTGAATTACGGGACCCAAAGACGTGTTTTAAGTGCTGGCAATTGGGACATGATTTCAGAAGTTGTCCAAATCCAAGGAAGTTCCCAAAGATGAAAGCCGCTGTTGCCGCCGCCGTGCTCGCTGCCAATCAAATTGATTTGAATGATGGAGTTGCCGAGACGATTGATGCCGCTAATCTGGTAAGTGTCGCTTTTGATAATGCTTTGACACCGAGCACAATATTTACGACGTTTCTCTCTTTATTTGATACCGGCAGTCCGATTAACTTCATAAGACGTTCTAATGCCAAAGGAATGTTGTTGCCGCTTGATACTGTCATGCGGATAAAAGGAATTGGAGGAAAACAAATCGACTTTTTCGGACGTATGAAGGGATTTTTGAAAATTGATGAACAAATTGAATTAATTGAATTATACGTTATTGAGGATCATGCAATTAATATCCCTATTATTCTCGGACGGCCTACGTTAAATCGATTTAATATAAAATTAGTTAAGACAAAAACAAGTTTAAATTATAACAAGTCGTCATTAAAAACTCATAATATGAAATTTCTGAATAATATAAAAAATGATGTTACTGTATTAAGATATACCAAAGACGAACTGTTACAAATAAATGCCGATTATAAAGAGAAAACTAAACGACAGTCCTTTTATTGTGCTCGGGTTTCAGACATATCTAATCCCGTTCATAGATGTAAGTTCAAAGATTGTAGCCACTCAGAAAATGTAAGTACACTCGACGAGACTTTGCCTAAACTGATACGAAATGATTTGATTAAACTTAATATTAATGAAAATTTATCCTTAAACAACAAATTAGATCTGACGTCCCTTATTAACAAAGAATTAATTAATGCTGACAAAACGAATGCCGTACCCTATGACTACGAAGTTGAAATCACACTTACGAACGAGTGCCCTATCTATACATTGCCACGTAAATTGTCTTATGCCGACAAAGAAGAACTGAGAAAGATGATCAATGACCTGTTGTCTAAGGGAATAATTAAACCTAGTAGATCGCCGTATGCCTCGCCTATTGTACTAGTACAGAAAAAAGACAAAAAACTTCGTATGTGTATTGACTACCGCAGTTTAAATAAAATAACAATTCGAAACAATTTCCCATTGCCGCTGATTGAAGATTGCCTGGACTATTTGGAAGGTAAAAAATATTTTACACTTTTGGACTTAAAGAATGGATTTCACCAAGTGAAACTTGCTGCTAATTCAACGAGATATACGGCTTTTGTGACCACTGACGGACAATATGAATATGAATATATGCCGTTTGGATTAAAAAATGCACCTGCCGAGTTTCAACGATTTATTAATGGAATTTTTAGAGATTTACTGGATCAACACAAGATTTGTATTTATCTGGACGATATTATGATAGCTACTAAAGATTGGAACTCACATTTTGAGACGCTGACGGAAGTATTTAGACGAATTGTGCACAGGGGTTTAACGCTAAATCTGGAGAAATGTAAATTCGCTCAATATAAAGTTGATTATTTGGGGTATGCTGTATCTGCTAAAGGAGTAGCCCTAACTGACGACCATTTATGTGCTATTAAACATTATCCCTTACCTGTCAATGCGAAAGACTTACAATCAGCCTTAGGATTATTTTCATATTTTCGGAAGTTTGTTATGAACTATTCCAGAATTGCCGCTCCGTTGCATCGACTAACTCGCAAAGACGTACCATTTAACATGACAGAAGAGTGTATTGATGCTTTCAATGAATTGAGGAATCGATTAATGACAGCACCAATATTGGCTATCTATAACCCAAAACGAGTTACAGAACTACATACAGACGCAAGCTCTAAAGGCTTTGGGGCTGCCCTTATGCAAAAATTGGAGGACGGACGAATGCATCCAGTTGCCTATTTTTCCAAAACGACAACACCTGCCGAATCAAAATACCATAGTTTCGAACTAGAGACACTCGCTATTATCTTCGCACTGCAGAGGTTCGAAATATATTTGAAGGGAATACCCTTTACAATTTTCACCGATTGTAACTCTTTGACGCAGACGCTGACGAAAAAGCACATTAACCCACGTATAGCCAGGTGGGCATTACAACTGGAAAACTTTGATTATAAAATTCAACATCGCGCATCAGAGTCAATGGGACATGTGGACGCGTTGAGTAGATGTTTGAATATGGCTGCTGCTGTGGACACAAATGACATTGATTTCCAATTGCAAATTGCACAGAGTAGAGACGCAAATATATTAGGTTTGCGAGATCAAATGGAAAATGAGGATGTTAAAGATTACCGATTGATAAACGGGTTGGTTTACAAAGCAACTGACGGACGATTCCTGTTTTACGTGCCTGCCGAATTAGAAGACAACATCATTAGAAATATTCATGAAAAAATTGGACATCAAAGTGTAGATAAGTGCTATGAACAATTAAAACTGAATTATTGGTTTCCGAAAATGAAACCAAAAATTGAACTATTCATACGAAACTGTATACGATGTTTATTCAATGCCGCACCTTTAAGAAAAGACGAAAGAAATTTATACAACATTCCGAAAAATCCGATCCCATTTCATACGATTCACATTGACCATCTGGGACCGCTGCCGACATTACAATCCAAGAAGAAGTATATTTTAGCTGTAGTGGATGCCTTTACAAAATTCGTTAAATTATTTGCCGTAAACACAACAAGCACAAAAGAAGTGGTAAAATTTTTGAAAACATATTTTTTGAACTACAGCCGACCGTTAAGAATTATTTCTGATCGTGGGACTTGTTTCACATCTGATGAATTTTCACAGTTCACAAAGGAAAACAACATTTATCATCTGAAGACTGCAACTGCCGCACCAAGAGCCAACGGGCAAGTTGAACGAGTGAATCGTATATTGAAAGCTATGCTGAGCAAATTATCTGAAGCCGTTACACACTCTGATTGGACGAATCAATTGCCGCTGATAGAATTTGCTATTAACAACTCAATACACAAGTCAACGGGGAAATCACCGAGCCAACTGTTATTTGGAATGCAACAAAGAGGCGAAATTATGGACGAACTGACGGAATATTTGGACGATAGATTGACGGACGATGCTATACCAACAGACTTACAAAAAATCCGAGATGAAGCACATAATTCAATATTGAAGTCGCAGAAGTACAACGAAGACTATTTTCTGAAGAGAAATGTTCCTGCGAAAACATATGATGTAGGACAATATGTACTTATTAGAAATGTGGACACGACGATAGGGAGTAATAAAAAATGCTCCCCAAGTTATAAGGGACCGTATGTAGTATCAAAAGTTTTGGGCAATGATCGTTATGTAGTGAAAGACATTGAAAATTGTCAACTTACACAACTACCATACGAAGGAGTTGTTGAATCAAATAGAATGAGTAGATGGCTAATTAATCAAATAATTGAACTTCCGAACGGAGGCGACACTTATTCTCATTTCAGATCTATGGACGACGTTGAAGGAACCGGGATCGAAGTAAACGAAAATCTAGAAGAAGAAGAAGAAGAAGAAGAAGAAGACGAAGACGAAACTAGATTCCAAAATACACCAGGACAAACAGTACATTTAGAAATCGAAGCATGCTGAAAATCGAGGACGATTTTATGGTCAGGACGGCCG
>JAAAKO020013985.1:0-16847 GCA_010015015.2 Bolitophila cinerea
GGAAACAAGATGGAAATACAGATTGAAATCAAGTGCGAGAGAGACATACAACGTTGCCAGCAACTTCAGCACTGAAAGAAACGTTGAAGTGCGCTCTTTGCTTGGCAAAACTATCTTCACATATGTTTTGTCTCTGTCTATCGTATTGTGAATTTAATCTTTTTCAGCATGTCAGTGCTGGAATTGAATGGCAGCAGTGTTTCACAATTAAAACCAGCTTTTATGCAATATGTATATATATGCTTTTTCTACATTACAAAACAACAAACACTACACTCCAATGGAAGCCGCCTCACAGAACTAAAACACTCATGGCCGTTGTTTATGTGTCTTATGTCAATGAAATGCATCGGCGCATTAGTCTTTTTCATCGCTATATCGCTCGCTAATCATTTATCTCACTCATTTTATGTTAATGGCGAATGTGTAGCCTGAGAAGTTTGTGTGTATGTTCTTTGTCAAATATGTGCAGTAAATTGTGTAGTTTTCGTGGACATAACAAGTAATATCGAAATAAAACCGTAAATTCAGTGCAAAGACAATTGCATTCTGCTAGTGCGCTTGTTTTTAACTAGACTCGATAGTTGTGTCATAGGTAAAAAGCTAATGACGTTTCGCCCATTCTTGGTGTGTATGTGTGATCTGTGATATCACTTTGCTCGGGCATATAATCTGTATTTTGATATTGTTCAGTGTTATTTATTTATTCAATTCACTGCCTTTGAGCAAAGAAAAGTGATACAATACTCAAAAGGATTCAAGATTATTAAGAGGGGTTAGAGCCTTTGTTTGGACGACATAGTGTTATTAAAACACAATTGCAATTCAGGTCAATTGGGTGATCTTACTCAGACAATGCGTTTGAGTCGCTCTGCTCGAGTCGAAACGTGATAAATTAAAAAAATTTAAATGAACTTGTTATTGTTCCTGTGTAAATGTTTTCATAGTTTATATAGATATTTGAACCTGAGATCGTTATCACAAAACTATGTATTGCTTTTCAACGTCGATTTATGTTGTGTTTAAATAAGTTTTCACTATGTATTTCAGACTTTGCTGAATTTCGTGTTTGTACACAAATTCCTATGCATGTTTTCAAGGTTTTTTCAATTGTGCATAACACAAAAAATATGTTTGTTCTTTTAATCATGCTTAGTCTCCACACTCCTGACGGTGATAACAATAGAAATTCGGTAAATACCCTCGTTTACAAAGTCGCAATACATAATTGTCAATTAAAGTTGTTGTCCTTGAGTAGGTTGTCTTATGAGTCACACATCTGAAATTCAATTTAATTTTCCTCAAGCAAATGTAAGAATCAGAATAATAAAGCAATTGAGTGGATAATGATAACAACGTGTACGACTGAAAACTAGTTAGTATAAGTTAGTGAACCTACGGACCCGCGACCAATGTATGCGAAAAAAATATTGTATCCCGTCAACAGGGTTGCTATTTAGAACATAAGGTTTCAGATTAAATGTGTTTAACTACTTTTATACACATATACTCAGTGAATTAATCGATCGATTTCCACTTGGGGTTATCATAAACAACACAAAGCTCTGCTCGAGCGATTATTTCAATTTTATACAAATTATGATGTATATAATGTGCATGTGCACACGCATAGGTATAATATTTTTCGCTGATGCCCGTTATCTCTAGTTAATAATTTTCTGAGAGAGGAGGCGTTCTTGTGATAGATTATATGGATCCTTTTCTCACAAAACACAACAATTTTAATTTTAGATAAGTTTACTAAATATTGTTTTTTTTTAGATAATCAAGACTATGTCCATCGAAATTATTGACACCATCTTCACACGCTAGTGTTTGATTTTATTTTGGTTGGTATAGTTTTGTAAACATATACACCATGGATTCACCGCGTTATCTGGTGGTCATGTGGCTAGCGATATATCTAGTGGGTAACGCCGTTGCTGACATTCTTGTTTACACAAAAAATTCGAATCAGTTAGTCGAGGAGATGCCGGATATGCCGGCTAGATTTGGAAGTCAGCTCACGTCTAACGGCATTCGAGTTCTTGCTGTAGATGGTCAACCTGAAAACGGCTGTAGTACCCTGAAACCACCTCCAATTTCAAATACCACCGACCAGTGGGTTGTTTTAATTGCAAGGTATTTTTTATTTAAAAATCCATAGAAAGATTTTAGATATGATACATGTTTTTATGTACAGGTATAACTGTACGTTTGAGGAGAAAGTAATGAACGCACAGATGGCCGGATTTCATGCAGCCATTGTCTACAATATTGATAGCAATGATTTGGGTAGATTTTTTAAATATTTTTTCTTTAAATCATTTAAATAAATTATTCCTATTTGCAGAGCAAATGTCAGCCAAGAACAGTGACGACATTTTAATACCATCAGTGTTTGTCGGCGAGAATACCGCACGCATTATAAAATATAACTATCAATATAACGAAGAATTTGTACTTGTTTTAAACAATGAACTACCTTTTGACATAAACACGCATTTGATTTTGCCATTTTCGGTTATGGTTGGACTGTGCTTTCTGATCATGATCGGATTCATGGTAGTGAAATGCATACGTGAGCGCCGTCGTCAGCAGCGTCACCGTTTGCCTAATAGTGTTCTGAAAACGATACCTACGATTAGATTTAATAGTAAGCAACATCAATTGTACGAGATGTGTGCCATTTGTCTGGATGAGTATGCGGAGGGTGAAAAATTACGTGTGCTACCCTGTGCTCATGGTGAGTGCTATTTATTTTTACATTTTCGTATATTTTAAAAATGTTTTTGTTGTTGTCTAGCATATCACACAAAGTGCATCGACCCATGGCTGACGAAAAACCGTCGAGTGTGTCCGATTTGTAAACGAAAGGTTTTACACAAACGTCGACCTCGTCCACAACAGCGTCGATCATCCGATGACAGTATTTCCAGCTCGGATGCCGACGATACGACTCCTTTAATTAATCCCGTTGAGAATTCGAATAATCATGGCACATTTAATCAGGCGTCTGCTGCTGCTGTTCGAGGTACCCAATAACATAATCTAATATAAATATCGAAGATTTTACGAAATTATATAATTTCTTTATATTAGGACCGCAACCACGCATAAATCCGTTTGATCGGACTCCAAATCCACCCGCAGACGTGAATGAACCTGCGGCTGTAGTTATGATGTGGAACCGATTTACAAGGTAAACATTAGTATATACATATTTTCCTTTTTTTGTTATCTTTACTCTTATATGTTTTCAGATTGTTTGGATCACAGTCGCAAGAAAATCTTCTGACCGACCGTGATTTACCGCCGGTTACCAGCGCTTCCTCGAACTCGATTGCCGTGACACTGCCCAGCCGTATGTCCAGCAATAATCTGCTGAACACAAATCTCAGTGGTTCTTTCAAGGACAGCGATGATGACGAAATTCTCGATGCTGCTCAACAGCGGCAGCCTCCACAGAAATCACGGCCTAGAGGAGCCATCGGTGCGTCATCATCAACCACACAACATGAGGAACAAGCCATCGCATCTAGTTCATCGTCGGCGCCACATCGTCTGGGTGTGGCCGCAATCCCGAATACCGAATTTAACCCATCGCCGCCACCGAGCAAGCGGCAGTTTTCCAGCAACAATGACTTTATCGTGTAACCAAATCCAAACAACAACTTTAACGTAACAACATAATGTGATCCCCCCCAGAACACTATCCCTCTACCGCAATTCTGACCTCCCGGTCGGTTGCGTGTCGGTGCGTGTATACAATCTGACATTTCTATTCACACAGAAATTTGCGATATATACATATATAAATATATTTTTTAAATTATAATTAATATTTTTTAAATTTTACTTATCTTCGTATCGTGTTTTAGTATCACTTTTGGATATTTCTTTCATTTTCTTTGTCAGTTGTAATTTTGCTTAAACGAACTAACCATTTAACATAAGAGATAATATGTACACAGTTATTTTTAATATGGATAATTTTGATTTTAAATTTTAAAGAGAGAATGCGCGCGTGAATGTATCATACAAGTGTGTGTTTGACTGCCAGAGAATATCAGCCGTACACCATGTATATAAATATTTAAATAAATATGTGGGTAAAGATATAGTATTTAGCTGATTTTGTAGACGTAGAATTATAGAGAATATATTAAAAATATATAAATATGAAACATATTATAAAGCATTCAAGCACTGTATATTATAAAAATATCTGTATATGTGAAATAAAATTTAAAGAACCAACTGAAAATTGAAGAATGCTTTTTTACGTAGACTTGTCAATTTATAAAAAACTAAAGCTAATCCTTCTCATATACTAACTGTTGCTGCTTTAAATTGCACTGGACCGCCTAACTGTATGTTGCCATCCATTTAACTTCTCTAGTTATAAGTTAAATTCAAGAACCCTTTATGTTACATCTCTAATCTATATGTATCACTATGTATAGTCTTCAAGCTGAAGAACAATTCTAAGCCGTATCTATTGTTTTACACTTTTATTTCTCTTTCGCACACACGCAAAATAAATATGCAGTGATTTATTCGTAAAAAAAAACGTTACTCTTATTTAGGTATAATTTTTTCTATTTACAAAATACAAATTTATTTTAAATCTAGAAATTAATATATATATATATAGACACGTATAAACACATTTTATTCTTCTTTTAATTTCATTCACTGGAAGTGGATAGGATAGGGGAATGTTGTCGGTTTATGTGCGATCACACACACAGCGTAAGTGTGATATACTATTGTCTACGTGCCCAACAAACCACGTAAATGTTCTATCCGACGGTGTTCCATTAATTTAAGAAAAGCCTCGATTCGTTCGCTATCACCGGCTGATTTGCCGCCATCAAACTGTTTGATTTCAGCTTGTACACTATTCATTGCACGCTGATGCCTCTGATAATACAAAATGCCGGCCAACAGGTGCCAGATCGTGTACTCCGGCCAGAGGGTTTCGGTAAAGTAGATTATCGTTGTGGCAGCCTAAGATAAAAATAAACAGAATCATTTTGTTTAGTATTTGTAAAAGTAGTAAATTAATTTAGACAATTTACCTGCCAACTCATAAAATCCGACAGCCTCGATTCGCCCGACGTCCTGACTAGCAAATCTGGATCTGGTGAATCCTTGGTGTACATGCACCGGCGCACCAGTACCTCGCTTATATCTTCCGCCTCTAATTCACCGTCTTCAACCCCTCTGGCTAACGTTCGAATCGACTCTGTGATCTCGTCACGCGATGTGTACGCAAATGCCACATTCAAAATTGCCCGGCTATTGTCCTTGGTCAATAGTATTGCCTCAGCCATCATCTTCTGCAAGTCCAAAGGTAACATTGCCATGTTTCCGATGATTCGTATGCAAATGCCGCGTTCATGCAGTCTGTCCTTCTCATCCATTAGCCTGCCGAATTTCTCACGCGCAATCGACATGAGAGTATCCACTTCTTCATCACTACGCTTAAAGTTTTCAATACTAAATGCATACACGGTGACCTCACGAATACCCAAATCCGAACACCATTGAAGTGCCTCCGACAGTTTGTCGAATCCCTTGACGTGGCCTTCAGTCTTGCTCTTTAGGTGGTTCTTTGTCGCAAAACGCCGGTTACCGTCCATGATGAACGCAACATGTGCTGGAATTCGACCACAGCGTACAACATTTACGGCAAAGCGTTGCATCCAGGTAAGACTGCTCTCACGTACCCAAGACATCTTGCGTTGGTTTGGGATTATTTTTTGTGTGTACACACACACGCAGACAAAATTTGTGTGTGCACTAGGGTCAAAGTCAAGCTGCACCTAAATGTCCAGCCTTAGTCGTGGTAGCCTTATAGCAAGAACCCTTCCATTTCAATGTGATAATGAGACACGTAAGGCTAGACAGTCCAGAATAAGGAAGATTGAAGGTATTTTTATTTGAAATTACGTCAGGACGACGGAAAATAAAACTGTCATCACATTGAAATTCTGAATCGTGGTCTTGTGACATGACGTTTCATGAAATATTCTTTTTCAAGAGATTTTAAGTTCAGTGCACCCAACTCGCAAACACGCCAAATGTAAAATTATGCGGCGTTTACATGCAATATAAAAAAATATGAATATTTTTGTTGCTTTAAAATTAGTAGGTTCGGAATAATTTAGGGCATCGCATGACAAAGGAAACGAGATTTTGAAATGTGATTCTAGATTTGCAATTATTCCTCTAAAATAATCGTGATCGAGGAATAAACTTCTTTCGTGTCTATACATTTTTTGCTTGTCAAAATTTTGCAGTCTTTTTTGTACCAGAGAAGAGAGCCATGAACTGTGAGCCATAATACTGTGAAATATCTGTGGCGTTCGAAATTTTATTTTTTTTGCAAACTTGTACTTTTTAATCTCGAAATTCCTGGCAAACGAACCACTGCAGGCCGCTTCTGATGTAAATATCGCAGTTTGACGTTTGTTGTGGGTGATCCCATTGTCTGTGTTGGCGATGTATTGAACTGTTATTATGATCTATCAATGATTTAGAAGTAGATTGAAGGCCGATTTGAAGCTCATTTCTCATTTCAATATCTTATCTAAGCTCATCAAAAGAATTATGTATATTAGTAGAATTAAGTCAGTTATTTTTCTTGTTTCCGCTTAAATATTTGGCTTCCAATGAAAAACTTCCAAACTGCATTATCGACATCCACTGAACACAAACTTGCCGTCACAAAAACAAAACCTCTACAACTGTCATAAACAGTACGACTCTCCTAATATTCGTACATGGCACGTCAAGCCACCATTTTGGTGTTATATTCACGGTTTGCTCTCTATACGAAAAAGTTACCTCTGCCACAAATGGTGGAACAGTGTCGATAATGTTTACAGATGAAATTTTCAATTATTTCTATCAAATCGTGCAGTGCTAAACGCAACAAACACACATAGAATGGACGATCGCCGTGTGGCCGATACCGGAGCAGTGATTCCAGGTAAGCATACGTTGTTTTTCCACACGTATTCGTGCGCTAAAACCAAATGGTTTTCCCAAGGCATTGCGCGAAGCCGATGTGTGTGTTTGTGCAAGAAGATCCGCGATTCGATAGTAATGGCGTTCGAAATTTTTGTTTGTTGCAGAATTGTACTTTTTAATCTCAAAATTCCTGGCAAACGGACCACTGCAGGCCGCTTCTGATGTAAGTATCCGATGGCCGATATCCTTGGGCGTTGCCTTTTATTTATGTGCGTTCACTAATCGTTCTGGTTTCTTGTAGGTTTTGATCGCCGAGCTGGAACGACAAAAAGTGAGTGTTCCACAAAGTGTGTTTACATATGAAATCTCGGTGTGTTTTGTTGAGGAAATTCCGAGTTTATGCCGTGTGGCTGTGTGTGCCGCAACTACTAGGCACGGCTCTCACATGTATCGCACGTGCTTTTGCTTGTTTTGACACTTGTTTAACAATAATAATAACAAAACAGTCCCTTGACCCCGTTTTTACTATACAGCACATAGTATTTATGCTCTGGTTACACACCCCCGTCTCTCTGTCTAACTCTAGGAACTGTTCATCCATTCTGACCGTTTTTTTGTTCGACATTTTTGTTTCAGATTCTGCCCGGACGCATAGATTGGACGGGACAAGAACATGATCAGTCATACGCGGAACTGGTGAGTACTTTGTGTGTGTGGATAGAGAGTGAGTCATAGATATTTTTTTTTGTGTGTGAGAACAGATTGTGCGTATTTGTGAGACTTTTTTGTGTTTTGCTTGCGGTAGGTCAGGCTGGTCGTGGACGTAATTGTTTTTAGTCTAATTAGAAGATTCTGCTTTGGGTTAATGGACTCTGCACAGGAGACTGCATCTTTGACGATTTAAGGTCGAGCACGCTGAGCAAAGTCGGCCATCTTAGTCATTGTGTTTTGCGTGTGTTGGGCATTTGATTCTGGTGTATGATTGAAATGTGGCCTGTTATGATTTTTGGGTAGAGGATTAGCTCGTTAGTATTTGGGTGGTTTTTGTAGGCCATGGACTAGTTTCTAATTCTAATCATCTTTGATAAATTTTATTATTTCCGATTAAAATGGCGTCGTTGGGAATGTGCGTATACTTGGGGGATTGCATTTTGTCAACTATTAAAATTATGTTAAAAAATATTATGCTCGGATAGTAGATAAAATTATGCTAAATATGTTTTATGCTTGCGTGTATGGATGTGTGTGTGTGATGTCGTTTCTTTGTGCGATGCGCATACGCAGTTATATGACGATGAAGAGAGCGCAGCGCGCGTCCAATCAATGAATTGAGCATTTACATTACGATTTGCCTGTAAAATAATGTATTTAGGGGTTGTTTTGTTTGTGTTATTGAATGCAATTAGTTTAATTACGTAATATATAATAGAATAAAATCTGTTAATTTGTGGTTAGGTTTGCGAATTGTCTACGTCTACATTGTGTATGGCGATTGCATAACGTCGATGCTATTTACAATAGTTTATCGCTTTGCTTTAGTTTAGGGGATGGTTTTTTGATTTATCATAAAATACTGTATTATTGCGCGCTTAGGTATAGTTTATTGCCACTATATGGTTGCAATTGTGTCGGCCATATTTAAATAGTTATGTTTATTTTTTTATTACTTATTAGGGTGGTTTATAAGAATGTTGCAAAATTCAATTTGCATATTTAAGGGATGATATTTACAAAAAAATCATACTGCGTAAAAATTAAAATAAATCTTATGCAACAACGTGTAACATGAGAATTGTAATTTTTAAATAACAAAAACCCTTCCCCTGGAGCCAAAGGCTAAAATGCTGGCTTTGTCTGGAGCACTCGAATAATAACAAGAAAATATAATATATCTTTTCAAAATGACCTCGTCATTTCTCATGCACGGTAATTGTGTGTGTGTGTGTTTGTGCGCGCGTTTTATTATCGCCTTTCGCTTCGTTTGCTTGCGGTCTGCCGTACGCTGTACTCCCGTACACATATTTATTTTATATATATATATATATATATATATAATGTACGACGTAGAGATTTTGCGTTTGTATATGTACATGGCGTGTGTGTTTTTTGTCTCATTTTTTCTTTATACTGGGTAGAGAGAAATATACAAAAGTCTTGTGAGAGCTTTTTGGCAGGGCTGCGTATAAATGATTTATGGTTTATAGTAATTTTTATATGAAACTTAAAATTTAATGATTATATATGTTTTATGCTTGCATTATTGTTCCTGGACTGTCTGAATATTTCAATTTATTTGTTTATAAATATAATGTATCTTTAATTATTTTCATTTTTTTCCTAGGAACGCAAATACTCTCACATTGGGCCGCATCACCTGCTCGAAATATGCAATCGTATTGCCCCGATTTTGGAACGGGAGTCGACACCCAGTGTATCCGGTGTCATTTCTCTACTGGGAGCCGGACGTCAGAGTCTGCTGCGTTCCCAGTGTACCATCACAGCGCCAAAGCGCCTTATCGATCATTGCACCCGACTCCGATCGATGCCTGTCTTGGATCCATGCAATCGATTACCAATAAATAACATTGTTCACGTGCTGACGGGCCGCGAAAACTCTGGACCGATCATTAGAAAACTGGCAGTACCTCCGAATTTCTATGCCAAACAGGAATTGTTGCGGCGTACACTCGGACACTTGTCTGCGGTGTACTGTGTTCTTTTCGATAGATCCGGAAAATATATTATAACCGTATGTTCTTGAATAGTTAGGATTGTTTTGATAGAAAAACTTTACCAATTATTTATGCTTTTTTGCAGGGAGCCGATGATTTACTGGTAAAACTATGGAGCGCCATCGATGGTCGTCTGATGGCCACGTTTCGTGGTGCATCCGCTGAGATTACAGACATAGCTATTAATTTAGACAATACACTGCTAGCGGCAGGTTCTCTGGACCGAATTCTGCGTGTGTGGGACATGCAAACGGGCGGTCCTATTGCCGTGCTTGCCGGTCACACGGGTATGATAACATCCGTAAACTTTTGTCCATCACCACGAGGTGATCCAAAGTATCTGGTCACAACTAGTACCGATGGCAGTGTGGCATTCTGGCAATACAGTGCACCACGGGGTGGCAAAGCACAGTTTCTTGGAAAACCAATACAGTACCACGAGAAACTACGTCCCGGCCAGGCTCAGATGATCTGTGCATCATTCTCGCCAGGCGGTATGTTTTTGGCTGCCGGATCTGCTGATCACCATGTGCGTGTGTACCTGATGTCTGAGGAGGGACCCAAACGCATTCTAGAGACGGAAGCGCACACAGACACCGTAGACTCGATACAATGGTCGCACAGTGGTCTACGTTTTGTGTCCGGCAGCAAGGACGGCATGGCACACGTATGGCATTTTGAGTCACAACAATGGAAATCGATGCGACTGAATATGACCGATCGTCTGGCATCTTGTGCACAGTCCGATGACGAGTTTCGCAAGTTAAAAGTTACCATGGTGTCGTGGGACTCAACCGATAAGTGGATCATAACGGCTGTGAATGACTTTTCAATTAAAGTGTGGGACGCCGTTACGGGGAAATTACACAAGGTCATGCTTGGGCACACTGATGAACTGTACGTTCTGGAATCCCATCCAAAAGATCCGCACATTTTGATCTCAGCCGGGCACGATGGTCAACTTTTTATCTGGGACATTATGGCCGGCACATCAATTACAAGTTTTGTCAATCACATTGAGGGACAAGGACACGGCGGAGTGTTTGATGCAAAGTGGTCGCCCGATGGATCGATGATTGCGGCTACCGATTCACATGGACATATTTTAATGTATGGTTTTGGATCGGGTCATGAGCGCTTGAAAATTGTAAGTGGAATTATAACAGGCATTCCTATACACCTAACTAAAATTCTTCATTTATTTTATAGCTACCAAAAGAGCTGTTTTTTCACACAGACTATCGGCCACTTATTCGGGATGTCAATCACTATGTATTGGACGAACAGACACAGACAATACCTCACCTGATGCCACCTCCATTTTTGGTTGACGTGGATGGTAACCCACATCCACCAGCATTTCAGCGCTTGGTGCCTGGACGTGAGAGTTGTCCTAATGATCAGCTCGTACCAAACATTGCTGTCGGACCAGAAGGCGTCGAGGTTGTTGAATCACAAAATATCGTATCAGATATTGATCGTTTAATTCGTGCACTGGCCAATCGTCAGGGTCCCGGTCAAGCACCTGATTCGAATAATGACCGTGACAATGGGGTAAGTTTGAAGATGTTAGCTATGTAAGAACTTGACTTAAAATAATTGTTATTTTTAGAATCCAAACAATCGAAACGCAAACTCTCCTCGTACCCCACGTTTGGGTCCAAGGCGTACGGGTGACGTCGAAGGCGTTCGTCAGAGCAGCGGTAATTGGCAGCGTGAGCAAAACTTTAAATGGATCAGACGCACATACGTACAACCAATGCAATACTATCGATTGCAAACGATACGTCAGGCTGTGTACGTTTGTGGCCAACAGGAGCTTGAGATTTACAAGCGTGAGCTAAGGCGTCGTCCGTTGATGATCAACACTGGCGGTGCAGCAAATGCTATTACGGCCAAACCGAATAAGCAACGAGGGCGCAATACTCGTACACGGCCGGCTGCAGTTCCACCAGCATATCGTACACGTGCGGTGCGTGAACAGGAGCATGAAAATGAGGTTGAAGAAGATCCAGACGTAAATGCTACTGGAAGCAGCGATGGTGATCATTCCAGTGATTCAACGGCTGCCGAAGAGGACCTACAGTCGGGTTCGAGTAGTTCAGACTCTGACAGTTCAGACTATTCCGACTGGGTGGCAAATGATCAACCCGGTCAGGCACTAGAGCCACCAAAGCGCTCAAAACGGAAACCCGTACAGAACCGGGCGTACTCCCCAAATAACAGTGACTCAGCTACACAAAATAATAACAAAGCTATTGTAGCAGGTCGCAAGAATATTCCGATACCAATACCCGAAAATGGTGAGATACCTGAATTCTATCGGCCACCCGAATGGCTGTCCGAAGTAATACCGCGAAAGGCACCTTATTATCCACAAATGGGTGATGAAGTTGTGTACTTTCGTCAGGGTCATCAACGTTACTTGGAAGCAGTGCGCGCAAAGAAAGTCTACAAAATGAGTCAAAACAATGAACCATGGGTACACTTAGATCTGCGTGAGCATGAAGTGGTAAAGGTAATTGGAATTAAATACGAAATACGTCCGCCACGTTTGTGTTGTCTTAAATTGGCACTGATCCGTAACGATGGTGCCCTTAGCGGCCAGTCGTTTACAATCAAATATCACGATATGCCAGACGTTTTGGATTTCATTGTATTGCGTCAGACATACGATACCGCTGTGCAGAGATTATGGACGCCTGGCGAACGTTTCCGTTGTATGATCGATGATGGCTGGTGGATGGGTCAGATTGAGTCACGCGTGGCTTTATCACCGGAATTCCCTAACTCTCTGTTTATGTGCTTTCGCACACGCTGGGATAACGGTGAATACGAGCTGATGAGCCCATGGGACATGGAACCGGTCGACAGTAATCGTCTGCCAGACGAAGTCGGTGGTGTTGTGCCAGTGCTTCCCGAGGAAATACGTGCTACACTGTACCAGCCCAAATCCGAGGAATGGCCGAGAGGAGATCGCGATGCAACGTGTCGTCGGATATTCGCCGGCATGGAACACATTATGAGCTTAGCCATTGCGGAACCATTTCTGGCACCAGTTGACCTAAACCGTTATCCTGCTTATGCGTTCGTTGTAGAATACCCAATTGACCTGGCCACTATAAAAGCACGCTTCGAGAACCACTTCTATCGTCGCATCACATCAGCTCAGTTTGATGTTCGATATCTGGCCACAAATGCGGAGAAATTTAATCAGATTCACAGCCCAATTGTAAAGCATTCACGTATTATAACAGATCTTTGTTTACGCGTTGTCAAGTGAGTTTTTTTTTGTTTGCGTGTGGTTGAAGATTGTTATATTGGTTTTGTTTTAATTTACAGAGACCCAAATGACGTGGATGTTCCAGCGGTTTATCATCAGTTGGTTGATACGTACATAACATCAGACTCAGACGATGATAATCGACCAGGACCATCAACGAGCAGTAGTCGGATGCCAACGTCAGCTGCTCGAAGGTAAATAAATTTTATTTTTTTTCGAATATACATGTATTTTAAAATAACTCTTAATTTTGTAGGTCGAAGAGATTAAAGACCGAGGTGGACTGGCGAGTGAAATGTCGTGAACTATTAGATATGATTTGGTCTTGTGATGACTCGTCACCGTTTCGTGAGCCCGTCGATACTCTGGAACATCCAGGTAAATATATTAAATAGTGCTCTTCTATTTACCTAGTTTACTTAAAATATGGTTTATTCTTTAGACTACCTTGAGCTTGTCTCATCACCAATGGACCTACGAACTATCAAAGAGGATCTTGTAGGTGGTAACTACGAATCGTCACAAGATTTCATCAAGGACATGCGGCTGATTTTCTCAAATTCTCGCATGTACAACACAAACAAGCGATCCAAGGTAGGTGTCTTCCAAATAAGTTTAAATAAGTGTTTCATCAGCATGCACTTGCGTCTAGCGTATTTTTCCATTTGCATGCTTATCTATCCTTATATCTGTATATATTTATTAACGTACTTAACGAAAGTGTTATTCGCTGTGTCCATTAATCATCAAAAAATAAATGTATTTCTTTGTTCATGCCTTTCCTTACATGTACACCACACATATACTTGCACAGGAAAATGCTTCGGTAAGATCAAACTCATATGATTTAATTTTTCGTCACACAGCTCGGCAAGTTTATGTTCGGTTTACAGAAAACGCCAAGAATCATCACCACACAAAAAACCTTTTTTTACATGTTTTTTTCTTTTAAATATTATTTTTTTATATTATATTTATTATTGTTAAAATTTCGTTCTACAATTCTATAATGTTTATACAACTTGCAGATTTTCTCAATGACACTGCGTCTGAGTAACCTTTTCGAGGATCAGCTGAAAACCAACTATAAGTCAACAAAACGACGAAATCCGCCGAAGAAAAACACCAAAACTTCAACACCCTTGCGTAATGGTGTCACCGGAACGTCAAAGATGACGACACGTGCCTCAGCTGGTCCATCTGGCGCTGGTGCAGTGTCACGTTCGACAAACTGGCACGCCAGCACTGATGATGAAAGCGACGATTTTGTACAGATAGCCCGAAGTTTGAATCGTGTTGATCGTCGCAATCATGCCACTTCGTCCAACTCAAACGGTGTGTCTTCTTCGGCTGCACACATGGAACCTGTAGCCGGTCCAAGTACATCGAGTCGAGTAAGTCGTCGACAAGCCTCCTCGCGTTCACAAAGTCAAGATGTTGACGTCGATAGACTCAGTTCGTCGTCGTCCAGCAATGCATCAAGCTCTAGTGCTGAAGACGATGATGATGACAGTGATGACGATAATGATCCACTAAAAATCAGTTCAAATCGAAAACGTAACAAGAACTCGGATTCTGAAGCTAGTTACACTCCCAAGAAACGCGATGCGCGCAAACCAAAGGAGAACGGCTCGAAAAAGAGAAGTCACAAGGACAAAAAGCAACGAGGTACCAAACCAGCACGACGACCAACAGTTCGACGACCGCGTAACACGCAGTCCGACGACGATGACGAGGACTACGATGTCAGCAACAGAAACTACGATTCGCCAAAGAAACGAGCCCCGACGACAGGACGTTCTGCGCGCTCAAAACGTGCTGCACGAAATCGTTTGGATAGCAGCTCAGAAGATGAGACTAGACCTCGTCGCACAAAATACGAATCTGACCAGAGCTATCACGTGAACGATGTGGCGACAAGTAGTAGAACGCGGGCAGCACCCGATACAGAATCAGACAGTGAAGCAGTAAGGCCTACACGCAGTAGTATCCGAAAGGCAAAACTATCGTGGGGTCGTGAAGAAGATAGTCTAGAGGCAGTGGACGATGATGAAGAGCCGCTTCCGGCACAAGGATCGTCATCACAGGTAATTTTCAAATATATTATTTAATCAGTGCAATGGGTTTTATTTTTTTTTGTTTTCTTTGTTTGTGTAGGAGTCATCAAAAAGAAGAAGTAGCAGAAGAAAGCCATCGGATAGTGAGCCCAGTGCAGAAGAAACACCTCCGGTTAACAGACGAGACTATCGATCAAATAGAGCTACTCGTAGACTTGTCACACAAGACGAAAGTGATGACGACCTTGTACTAAGTCAGTTAAGTCGAAATAGTGACTCGCGGCGTGAACGTAATCATCGTAAGTAATAATATTTGATTATAACCGAATATATATTCATATAAATTATTTTAATTTCAGGTGTTACAAATCCTCCGGTAAACGGAACCAGACAACAAACAGCTACCTCGAGTCGTCGATCACCGGCCACATTAGTCGGTCGACGATCACATGTAGAAGAAGATCATGACTACGGTGAACCGGGTCCTTCGTCGTTGCGTCACTCGCGTCGAACACATGTCACATTGTCACGTCACCAACGCAACGCAGACGAACTTGATGTCAGCACAAATGATGATTCCGACGTGCTTCGAATGCCCCAGCCACAGAGTCGTGCTGGATCGTCACGACTGCGTCATCGACCAGTTATCTCTAGCTCAAGTGCCAGTGAGTCAAGAGGAGGTACGACATCGACCCGTTCACCACGCACCACCGCTCAGCCACACGATGACAGTGACCCTGATGATAGTGATCCTGAAGACGATCAACCTTTGTTGTCTCCAGCCGTTCGTACCAGTCGTTTGCGTCGCGCAGTCTACTCAGATGACGAGGCCGCTGGTCCGTCGACATCTCGAAGCACACGCACCCAAAAACGGCCATACTATAATGAAGACAGTGACGATGAGAATGCGGCCAACAAAAGTGCAGCGGCCAAACGACGTTTGCTGCAAAGAGACACCACCACCACTGTTGTGACACACACCAACGACACAAACAGACCTACTACATCTGCAATGAGCAGCAGCAATCAATCCAGACGATCAACAGAAGGCAGCAGTGGTGCCAGTACGTCCTCACAGGCACAAGCAACAACACCTTCAGCATCAGCACCACTAAATCATTCTCACCACTACAATATGCGAAATCAGCTCGACGACACTGAAAATAACACGGACGAAGATCAACCGGTTAGTGTAAGCAGTCGCGGTCGTGTACGAAAAATTACTGCCAAAGCTCGAGGACTATTCAGGGAATAAATCACGTTTCCATGCATTGACACACACGGGGAATTGTATATATTTATTTGTATCAACAACGATATAGTTTCTGCGTTGCGAGTTCCCACAATTTAGATTTAGATAACAACAACAAAAACATTTACAATTAATTTAAAAACAAAACGAGAAGAAAACATGAAAATATACCGTGCTGTGGGATTTTTTTTAAACATACTTTGCATTTTTTTTCAAAACACCAAAAGTAAAAAACAAAATTGTATCAGCTATCCGTGATTTGGGACACACGCACACAAATTATGCAGATAATTTGTAATTATTATGTGTGCTCCCATAATGTAACGTATGTGTGTGTGTATTGTACAAATTGTTTTGGTGTAAAATTATGTATTTTTTGTGTGTAAAAAAGTCGACATAAATAAAAGCCGCTTAACGTTAAAATGTGTTTTATTTGGTTTAAAGTTTTTTAAGAATTTATGTTTATTGATGATTGGAGGGGGGAACCATCTCAAAGAGACAGGTCCAGCACGTAGGCCACTGAGTGGGCCCATTGTGCTTTA
>JAAAKO020013996.1:0-33231 GCA_010015015.2 Bolitophila cinerea
TTAAATAAAATAAAATTTAAATAATTATTTTTTTATTTATGTATTCTACAATACATAAATACAATACAAAAATTAAATATGAATTTATAAATTTAATTTAAAAAATATTTATTTTTATAATTTGTAAATTTTATGTAGAATAATAATGAATCTTTTTTATATTTGTATTATACGCTGACAGATTTTAGTTAAAAACTATCTACTTTAAAGAATTAGAGAATATAGAAATTTTCATGTAATAGGTCAAAACGGTCTAAACATCAGAAATTTGTTTTTGATCCCAATTAATTAAATTAAATGGATTGTTTTAATATTGATACTTATATTAGATAAGTTGTATAAAAGCACCCCTATCATAGATAAACTAAAAACTAAATTTGAACCTATTGAGATGTTCTTCGGATCTCCTCCTATTGAAACTTAGAGCTAAACTTTAAGCTCTGCAACTTACGCTTAGATTGCGTGGCTTTTTGAGACGGTCCCCCATCCCTTCATCATAATCTATTAAAGTAAATCAAAATGAGGTATACTGATCCTATGTCGACAGCCACTTACAATTATTCTCGCTACCTAATGATCTGGTCTTCTGATGAAGTGTTAAGATTCTCTATATTTTTCAGATTCGTCCCATATACTTATATGAATTTGACTTTGTTTCATTATATGCTCATGGCTACGACCCATACTAATCATTGCCTGACCATTTCGTAGGGGCCATAATTATTCATATATACTAACTCACTTACCAAATTATCAATCGGTTTTATGTTAAGATTTTTTTGTGATATTTATGCAATCAGCACCTTGTCAGCACCATCTAGTGTCAGGTAGAAAAGGCTCAATTCAACCTGTATTTACTAGATGGCGCTTCATAATTTATTTTATTCACTTTAAATTTGTAAAGATTAATAAAACGGAGGACTGTGGCTAAATTTAGAATACAACTAGCAGCAGGCAAACGATCTATTTTCCGAGTCGGAATTGCAGGCCTGAAATACAGTGTATCGTTAGGCCTTATTTTTCTTTTAACAGGCAAAATTTAGGCATACCCGATACGAACTCACGAATTGGTGTCCGATTCAATGCATTGCTATAGGATTCCTTTGAAACTCATTTTTTACCTCCATTCAAGCGTAGGTTCGAGGAAAAGTAGAAAGCATTATTTAAACAAAGATGCACTATTTTCAAATTGCAGTTGGCTTATCCTATGCCGCTGACTAAACCCCGTACATGGTGTTCTTGTACATCCATTAAATTGGAGTTAAGAACTCCGCACTCTGTAGAGGATGTGGTATGGAACAGGAAACGGTAGAACACTTTATATGTGAATGCCGAGGCCTCATGTGTCTAAGAATGTCTACATTAGGATGCTTCATCCAAAGCCCAGACGGCATGGCTCTGCTCAAACTTAAAAAAAAAACAAGTTTTATGAAAAATCGAAATTTGTGTGTGATAGTTGGTCCTAAAATCGGAATAGCCCAAAGGGTCCAAGTTTTGATCTGCGTGTGGTTGTTTCTTTTTAAGAGTCGTATATTTCAAACCTTAATCTAATCTATTCTATCCGTGATCGCACTCTCTTCTTCCTCTGTATTAGTGTGCAAGGTGCAGGTTATTAAAAATAAATAAAAAAATTGAAGCACACGAATTCACTACTAGAACGAAAATGCAGTCATGCAGAGCTTCAATAACAAGTCCGCTCTAGCCCAAAATTCGTTGATCTAATTCAAATTAAATTACCTTTGGCAATACTCCACCACGGCAAAGTAACGTACGTCAGGAACGCATTCAAAGGTGTCGACTGCTGTCGTCTGTGCTCCTTCCAAAAGTGAAAAGTCTGCGTAAACCCGCGCGTAGTCCACAATGGATTGTAGGCTCCGTCGTCAAGTTCTGAAACAAAGGACGTGTAATACATTTATAATATAAACATAATAATTATTGGCTAAAAATATTCTATGTATGAAATGTATTTTAAATGTTATTATGGGTTACCCTTAGGCGCTCGCTTCGCAACGTCACACCAATAGTATATATTCGTGCCATCCGGTGTCGTTCGCATCGGCACCTTCTGACGACTTCCGTTTCGCGAACCAGATGCACCCGGCGGAATAGCTGTGGCAATGGTAGCACCGCTCCCGATCTTCTTCATCTTCGGCAAAGTTGAATAATTCCGATTAACTTTATTATCCTTGCCCGTGTTTCCATTTAGGTCATTTAAGGTTAGCTCGATTTGCTTATCTCCAGCTCTAGGTTTTGTATCACTGTTCTCTAGAATATTATTGCTTGTAATTAGCTGGGACGTAGTTGACAAATCCGGATATGTCTGGTGATCGGTTGCAATTCTACAGTTATTGTCATCAATGACAGATCGATACGGATTCGAGTTTTCCTCCGAGGGCTGTGTCTGAGCAGCGGCCGGTAGCTCTTCTCTGCCCTGTACACGAATAGTGAGCTTCGCATCTAGCTCATTGAGCACTCCCATTTTAACACCAGCCTCAGAAACGGCTCCATCAAAAGCCGTAGCGTCATCAGCAAACTCGTACTCCTCTGGTTTTTTGTTGTTATTCTTACAGGCATCTTTTGGTTCAATCGTAACTCTCTGGATATCCTTCTTTTGTGTAACAGTCGCTTGCAGTCGTTTTTCTCGTTTCAGCTCCTTGGAAGTAGGGATTTCTAGAACGCTTTCAACGTTCAGGACGGTTCGGTGTTTTGGCTTTCCGCGCTTTGGCGTAACGTTTGCAAGACAGGCAGGCGAGTCAAGGTTTTCGTCATCACACACACGACAGTAGACCTCAGACATCTGACCCATGGACGAGGAGTTTGTCCAGCCTTTTTTTGGACCAAAGCACGTGCAACAGGACGGGGTAGCGGCGGCGGTGGGTACATCTGGAGCCGCCACCGCTGTAGCAGTTTTTTTGTCTTTGGCCGGCGCCACGAGTGCAACAGAATTCGCGAGATTGACGGCGACGGTTTTTGTCGTCCGCGTCTTCGTCGAGGAAGCAGGACAATCTACAACAGATCAACAAAAATATTCGTTTTTTTAGATTGTTTGTCTAAATGGGGTATTTTAGGTTGATTGTTTTTATTGTTGTTGTGATTTATTCTTTTGGGTGTTTTAATTGTTTTTTTTTCTTCTCTTGGCTTTTATCTTTTAATCATCATCATCATTTAATCATTTTTGTTTTTATTTTGAAATTGTGCACGGACGTTTTTGTGTTTTTATTATAACAGGTGACATGCTCAAGAACTAACTGTACTTTTAAGTGTCCTGCTTCCTCGCGCATGCGAATTTATTTTGCGTGTGTATGTGTTTCAATAATTGCTATTAATCCCCGAAAATGATTGTTTTAAATTAGGTTTCTCTTTTGAAAAGCAAAATTAAAAATTATAAGCAACACCAAAAAATGCAAAGCATTAAACAAAATTTTACATAGTTTTCACATTACGAAAAAGCAGTTTAATTGGGTGTTAGATTTTCCGGAAAATTTCGACAACGGCGATTTTCCAATGCAGTCAGCCATGGATTCATCGCCCCAGTGGCCTAATGGATAAGGCATCGGCCTCCTAAGCCGGGGATTGTGGGTTCGAGTCCCATCTGGGGTACATCTTTTTTGGTTTTATTTATTATTAATTTAATTATTTGAATTTAGAAATAACTTTTTTTTAAACGGGTAGTAAATTATTATAAAGAATACAACTGTTACAGTAACATCTTATATTACATGAATTCAGTTTAACAATAACAAATAACAAACAACAAATAGAAATTTATAAATAAAAACGATTAGTATAGGTAAAGAATATGTATAGATAAAATAATGTTTTTTTTATGAAAGAACAAAAACGTGTTTTTAGCATTACAATAGAATCTATTGAATAAATATATATATATAATATCGTTTTACATTATTTCAAAGAGCATTACCATACTGTGCGAATGGAAATGCAGAGAAGAGAAAAACGAATAAATCATACGCACAATGAATGGAGTTGGTTGAAGTTAAACAGACAAGAAACACCGCCCCAGTGGCCTAATGGATAAGGCATCGGCCTCCTAAGCCGGGGATTGTGGGTTCGAGTCCCATCTGGGGTATGATATTTTTTGTTTATACATACAATTGAGATGCAATTTTTTAAAATAGTGTGTTTGTTTAGAAATATTATTAAAATTATGCATGCTTGAGTTTTGAAATGCGATCGTTGTAAAGCGTATATAAGCAAAAGGTAACTGTAAAAATAATAACAATTTAACGTGTGGCTTTTTGTACAATATATGGCGACACTCGGTGAGGAAACGTCACAATAACATTATATTTTTTTAAATTTTCGATAATTAA
Source organism: Bolitophila cinerea (assembly GCA_010015015.2). NCBI lineage: Eukaryota > Metazoa > Arthropoda > Insecta > Diptera > Mycetophilidae > Bolitophila > Bolitophila cinerea. Next base: position 4,335 of record JAAAKO020013996.1, read on the forward strand.
ACTTTAAAGAAATTTATGCAATGCAAATAGAAAATCGGGAAATATAAAACACACAAGCACAACACACGTATTCTATTTTTTTTTATCTTACCGTCTCTCAGGTCACCGGCCTCAATTTCGGACACTTCGCTGGCCAAACTATCGAGGCCTTCGTTCTCGGAGCGTGCTTTTGAGCCAGCTGAATGATCGGCGACTCCGCCCTTCGTTTTCCACCCGTACCGGCTGTAATTGTTGAGATTGGCACTGGGATCACTCAAGCGACGCTGATTGCGATAGTTGTTAAAGTCATCCGGATCCTCCCATTCGTCCCACATGTCCGTCGCACAGAAACTGAATGCGATTATTTAAATTAACACGTATTCACAAAATAAAACAAATACAAAGAGAAAGAAAAAAATCAATTCTCTTGCAGAACGGTCGAGTGTTTGTAAAATAACAAGCAAACTTCATCTGTTTCCGTGGTGTAGTGGTTATCACATCCGCCTAACACGCGGAAGGCCCCCGGTTCGATCCCGGGCGGAAACAATATCTTTTTTTTGGGTGCGAAAATCATGGACGCAAATTCGCAGAGCTTATGAATAACCTAAAGGTAAATATAATTATTAGAGCAACAAAAACAAAAAGGGCGCTGTCAAATAAATGTGTCCGACTATAGGTATCTATTTTTACACGATTACACGGTTATTTTTGTGGGTTGGGTGCCCAAGCAGCATTTGGATTGTTACATATATATATTTACTATTGGATTACTATAAATCTTAATTCATTTCGAATATATTTCTAGATAAGTTGTACCTTGATCTAATTCTATTCAATGCCTTGTAATTTCTTTATAATTTTTAATATGTAATTTTCTACCAATATGCATTATATATTATTATTTAGTATTGTTATGTATATTTAAATAAAAAAAAAATGAAATGAAAGATATTGAAGAAATGATAAATGCACTAGAAAATGTAGATTTCATATGCTTACTCGCGTTTTTAAATTTTGAACAAACATCTTAATAACCTAAATGTATAGCTAATTTCATTTTCCAAAGAAACCGTTTTTGAAATGGTTGATACGATTGATGGGTTCTAGCTAAAACTGCGCAGTCTTAAAAAAATCATTTGGAAACCCCGGTGTGCAATTTGTCATTTCATGTATGGTACACGACCGTACTCGGTCTGTAGGACCAAACGTTCCTCAATCCTTCAATAATACAGGCGTATAGCACACTTTGTTAACGCCAAATACTGTACATCTACGATCGATATAGAAGACCGGACGGTCGGGATGACCGTAACCCGTAGAAAATTAATCATTACAGTAGGACTGGTAAATAAAACTGTACTCAGACCGTACCTAGACAGAAGAACAGGACTGTATTCAAACCACATGCAGTAGTACGGCCGCACCATTAGACGACTGTACGCGTGCCATATTATAAGACCGTACTTAATAATCTGTGCGGCAACTGTACGCGGTCTATATTATATATTTCACATTCACATATATAATGAATAATGTTAATTATCGTACCTATATGCCACTGACCATTTCATTCTATAGCGAACCGTAAGCTATAGTATTGTGTTTTAATTGCAATTCTGGAGTCTGTTCAATGGCTCGATCAAATCGATATTTCAGGACCGTAAAAATCAATAACAAACGGACCGTACAAAAAACATTGGAATACAGTATTTCCGGACTGTGATTTTAGTACACGAACTGACCGCACTTTTAAGACTGTGATATTATTATTCCAGACTGTACTTACACCTTACGGGGAATGCCGTACGGGACTATTCAATCCATTCTAACCGAGGATTTGAACAAGTGAAACCCATGTGAGATCTGAATACCATGATCGAGGGCGTTGGACTTTGCTACATGACAACGCACCCGCTAAAAAAAAGCTATTCGTGTTTGCGATTATTTGGCACAAAAACCTGTTTCTGTAATTAGCAATGTAAATATGCTTAAAATTTACATTTACACAAAATGGCCAATAATCAATGATAGGAGTATTTTATCCTTAGTGAACGTTATATAGTACTAAGCTTTAAATAAATATAATTAAACATACCTTTATATTCCAACATTTTAACGAAATTTTGTGGATTAGATTTCCTGATTTAACGTTATAAACATGTATGCAATCCTTTTGTATTTTGTCAACACTTACAACTACAACGTGTACTCCATCAGAGGTAATTATTGCATTTCTAAAAGGAACTCCAGGCAAACACCGAAAAGAATATTCGAAAACGAATAAGACATTACCATCTGAAAAAAAAAACAATTCCGTTAACAATAATACATGTCTAAATTAAAAACTTTTTCAACTTTATGTTAATAACCAATTTATGTTACCTGGTATGGTCCTAACTTGAGCTGTAGCTACAAATATATTTTCTTCTTCAGTCGTTATCATATTTGGTTTGTTGGTATTAGCGCAAGATATAGACAGAACTTTTTCAAAGTTGTCAATTAGTTTAATTTGCTGTATGCCAGGTTGATCGTCCCGATAAATAACTTGTTCAGATACTCTATTCCAAATCAGAATCTTGCCAGTTTCAGAAGAAATAATATATTTTCCATCGTCCGTGATTTCAGCGTGCGTTACAATTGCACCAAGGTGACTATCAGCTAGTTTAGATAAAAGTCTACCAGATCGGATTTCCCAGACTCCAACACAACCTCTAGTCACGGTTACAGCCAAGTCAGTTTTGGAAAGACTTAAAATAAATGTTAGGAGTGTTAAAATCTGTTATTTTACTTAATAAATATATTTATTGCATATAATATACAAATTTTATATAATCAATTAGAAATAACAACAATACACATCTTTGTGAAGGTGGCTTCAGTTGTCAGTTATGTATGGACCATCTACATTGTGATTAGTTAATTGAAGAATTGGGGAATCCATGTTTTAGCAATATGCGGACAGTTTGCCGCCCACAATATTTTGCCCACAATTTGATAACCACAATTTGACACCATAATTTTAAAAAATATCACCAATACTTAGAAAATAGGCATTGTGTTATGGTGAATAAAAAAAAAGTTATTACATACTATAGAGACCGAATAAAATAGTCACCTAAAAAAACCTAGTTACTAAAAAAAATTATCTCAACTCAGCTCATAATTAATGTGATGCTAATGCTGAACTGCTCTAGTCTTTAAGCTTATTTTGATCGAGCACTCGAAACACAGATTTTACAAGGCTTACATATTTTTTAGAGATATCTCTATCTACATAACTCTCTCTTGCTATATTTCGGTAAGGAACTGGTAACATCAACGCCATCTATATGTTACGTGTTCTATCCCGTATTTCTAATTCTCGTAAAAAAAGTTTATTTTTATTGTTTTAGCATATGTTTAAATATTTTTTGTTGTGATATTACATTACGAGATTTTGTATATACAGGATTATAAAAACCCAAAAAAAATGTCTAACCTAACGTCCGATCTTTTTGACTCTAAATTACGTTGTATCTCCCATTATTTGCACTTCTTTAATATTTTAGTATTAAAAATAATTTTAACAGCTAATTTTCTCTCGGGTTAAGGCTTATTTAGTTGTAGGTGTTTAATATTATATACATCACTGCACAGCGGCCAGGATAAATCCAGGCCAAAGCTAGTGGGCACTTGTGTTGCAGTTTTGGAAACCCAGGTAGCGTAACAGAAAATTCCAGGGTCTTAGGAGTGGAATCATACACAACAGAGGCTAAAAAGGTGTCGTCCATCCTGTTGATAAATCACTAAAATGCGGCCAGGTATTCCGAGCCAAAGCTTTGTTTCCTGGAACCTAATAACAAATCACAGGATATTAAAGAAGCAGTAACCATAGAAGTGTTTTAAAATACAGCGGAACGGAATACCACAATGGATCCAAATTGAGACCAATGTGCATTCGTCTCTTTATATAAGAAACGTATATTTCACAGTCACTTAATTCTATTGTTAAATTTATCAAAAAAATAATCTATAGTTATAACACAAAAATGAGAAATCATATTAAAATGGAATCAAAGCTATAAAAAAACACAGTGAATCTGAAAAAACTAGACTCTTAGATTCTACTGAATTCTAGTTCTAAAATACAGTAGGAGCTCAAATGTTTTCCGAACTCTAAAACAACTAACTAGATTCTAACTATAGTTTGTACACGAAAACAAAAATCGGGAATCCGATTTGTACTTAAGTTTTTTTCGAAATAAATCCGAGAAATCAGTTCTAATCTAGTTCGGAAATAATTATATAATCATGATAATTTCTAGATATCAAAAATATCTCGAATCTATCTCAAAAAACAGTTTTATAAAAAATAAAGCAATAGCACAGTAGAAACAATTGCTAAAATAAATAAATCTTGATTATTTTCAAATATTTAAATATTTGGATTGAAGTTTATCTTTATTCGGATTAAAGGATGACTCATAGGCACAAAAAATATTTTAAGACATATGAAATGATAATTAAAGTGATCAATAAAATTATTATGAAAAAATCTTTGGTGATCATGGGATTGGAGTAGTGCACTTCAGCATATATATATGTTCATCAGGTTTTATTTAATTTAAGATTAAGTAAACGGACGTTAAATTTAACCGCGGGTTAATATTGTATTGGTTTTCTCCACGCGCATAAACGGTTAAAAAAAATCGGTTTAAAAAACCTCTAGCAAAACTGTGAAATGTCAAAGCGAATTTAGAGGCAAATTAAAATAACGGTATATTTGTAATTAGGGATTTAGATTTTAAAGCATGACAAAAGTCGCATGCTCACAAACAGGTGTTTTGGAACATGCTTGCGGTCCCAAATGGCTGTGCTCTATTCTCTGAGCATTACGGTCATTCTCAGAGCATTCCGTTTAATGCTCGGTCATGCTCAAGCACGAAGTCAATACTCCCCCAAAAAATATATAACTTGTTGTTTTTTTTTTTCTATTTTCTGATATGGTTAAAAAATATATTAAAAATAAATAAGGTAGAACATTAAAAACGAACGATTTTCAAATTATCTGATCTCAGTACATTTCGATCGGCCGATATTCCTGATATATAGGTAAAATGAGTTTAATATAAATTTCCAAGCAAAATATAAATAAATAGAAGCATTCTTCTATGGTTCAGATCAAAAATCATATTAATTATCGAGAATATTCTTCAAGTCCGTACTTACTGCATGGTCTGCACGCACTTGGAGCATACTCGGAATACGAGCTTGGAGCATGCACAAACTCGAAGCATGCTCGCGAGCATTCTAAAGCTACTCGTGCTCCTGCTCGAGCTTGCTTGGACAGTCACATCACTATTTGTAATAATTATTATGTATATATTTTATCTGTTCGCATAGATTAGGCATTTCAATTTACTAAAAATAATTCTATAATAGATATTTAAATTCGTAAAATGCAAAGCAAAACATTGGCGCTGACGGTGAAATAACAGCCTGTTTAGCGTTTAACCGACTATCAAACGACCAGTTAAATTTAACAGTCGGTTAAAATTAACTTGTGATTTTAGGCTGCAAATAAAACCAATTCTCAAGTTAAACTCGAGTTAAACAGGAGTTATATTTGAACGTTCGTTAACTCTCGGGAAGAAATCGTGCATTAGTCTAATGAAATATACACTATATCTTTGATACCATGAAAACATCATTTCCCAATTCAAAATCCCACTTTTTTTCAAAATAATTTTTAATACCGCACCATCTGTGGTCGATGCACTGTACCAATTAAAGCCTACTAAATGTTTATACGAGTTTTTAATTCTTACCACATAGTGCAGATGGCGCTACAAAACTTTTTTGACAGGTCGTTCTTTTTCATTTCGTTCAAGACGAAAACCTCTCGTATACCCCGTCAAAGATTTTAAAATAATATGTGTTTTTAAGCGAGTACAAGTATGTTTTTATAAAACAGAGTGATTTTGAATGAATGGCGTACAAAAGTTTTTGATTCGATTCGATTAGGAGGATTGAATCGTGCGACTTTTTTGTTTACAATATAAATGTCACAACAAACCCTAACAAACGTCCGCCAATCAATAACAAACAATTATTACCAAATCATTTTTCCAATCCAAAGTAATAATTATTATTCAATTAATAAGATCCAAAACACTGATATTATAATTAGATTATAGATGTAATAAGCGCACCTAAATGATGATCAATAACAGTACCTTCTTGTTGTGTATCATTATTTTCCTGGCTTGTTCGACAGGTACACAATCGTTAAAAGCTAAACTATCATCATCTTTGAAGCAATCCGGTTTTCATAGGTAAATATGCATAATCTAACAATGATCTTAATAAACGTAATACTATTCTTATAGGATCCTTAAGTACGCGGTGGTATTCACGAATATCCCCGACGATGAAGCCTGTGAGTTTATGGTGGAACAAACGATTCCATCGGCAGCTTATGTAAGCTCGGACCAACTAGACGATTTGCAGCGATTTGATAAGGTAAAGTTATTTTGAATATATATAAAATCCTTATTATAATACTGTTTTTTTTTTGATTGCAGATAAATGCTTATCTCAGTATATCCGTAGACGTTGAAGCAATCACCAGCAAATCCTCTCCATTTAAGGTGCATCTGTACGGAGACGTATCGGCATATTCCGTCATAAATTTACCGGTACATTTCCGGTATCACTTGCCTGGAAATCATAGGTAATGCTAATAATCATAATTTGTGATATATTTTTTTAAGATCTTATAATTTTAGCTTCGTCAAGATAGACTTCGAACAGCCAAATTTATTTGTTAGCTGTTCAAGCGAAGACGTAAAAAATGCCAAAATATATCAATTTAAATGCAAAGATTCATCTGAGATATGTAAATGGCAATCCATGGAGTATGAGGTAATATCATTTAGTCTATTAAAATAAGTCTATTTTTTAATGAAAACCTTTTGTCTATTCGCAGAATTATTCGGAAGAAATCTTTGCCAACATTCCAATTGGTTATGATCCGTTCAGTCAAATTGTTTCTTGGATTACGATTCTTGTGAGCTGGGCAGCGTGCTACTACATTGTAGTTGCTATATTAGATAAATCATCGTTTTTAAAAAGTCGAATATAAATGCGGTTTAACTTAAAATAATATTAAAATCTGCATTTATTCAGTCGCTGGGTTAGCATATGCATTAATTATTGTAAAGACTATCGTCGCTGTTTCTTAAACATTTCACCGCCCTGCTTAGCCAGTTCGTCAGCACGCTCGTTGCCCACAATGCCCGTGTGAGCCTTTACATAGTTCTGCAAAATAAATCATGTTTAAATATAAAAACTCTTGTTTATATTTAAATGTAACTAATTTACCCATTTTATAGCAATATCATTTGTTGCTATTAAATTATCCAATTCCTTGAAGTCTACCTCGTTCTTGACAGGTTGTCCGGTCTTTAGTTTCCAGTTCTGACGCTTCCAAGCTGGCATCCATTTAGTGATAGAATTGATCAGGAACTGCGAATCTGTGTTTATGCATATTTTGGGAACTCCACATTTGGCGGCCAGTCGAATTGCAACAGAGGCAGCCTGAATTTCACCGCAATTGTTTGTAGGCCTACCGCTGACCGGCTGGGCAGTGTTTCTATATATTTTCAATGATTATAATAAATGCCGGTATTTTTTATATTTTTACTTACAATGCATGGCCTTCGCCAAAATATACTCCAAGTCCAGCCACAGCACTCGATTTTCCATTGTTCTCACACGAGCCATCTGTGTAGGCTTGTACAAAGCCATCAGCATCTTCTGAGAAACTATGCGGGCCGTATGTTTTTATTCCAACCGCCTTTTCGGGCAATCCGGAGAGTTTTGGTTTTTTAGCTATATTCGTAAATGATTTGAAGTCTGTAGCTGGACGTTTTATAGCTGTTTTTGGTACTGATGAATCCGACTATATGTATTTATTCATATATTAATATATATATTCAAAATAGCCAAGAATTAAGTTTTACCTCTGATGAGCCTCCGTCTAAGGAGCCCCCATTGTTCACCACAAAACTCTCTGCCTCAGCACGTGTGCTGAATTTCTTAAATTTTGGGAATGCAAATCCTTTTACCATAGCTTCACATTCTGGCCTAAACAAGAATGTTCATCAGAATTTAGATTATCAAAGAAGACAAATAATAGAGGTTATTTACCAGGTTGCGAAGACACCGGTTTTGCGCCCGCGGGCCACACTGTAAAAAGGCATTTTTACGCTTAAGTATCTGAAGTGATTTATTATATTCATATAAATGAATCAAAACTGTGATTCTACAGTAGACGAATTAAGAAAGGTTTTTAAACACAAAACAGATGAAAACCACTTTGAAATCAAAGAGCATAAAATGATTTTAAATTCAAAAACAACAGAAAATCCAATGTTTTGACTTTTGTTTTATCAAATGAACTATCAATCATCAATCATCCAAGCAAAACTTGCATTGCACACCAATATTAATATTACCATGGATAATTGCCAATGTTGCCAATAAACGTCAAATCTTGTTTTTGTATAATGCATTTGTAAAGTTTTATATAAAATGCCTATCAAGTTTTTTTTAGCAAATTGGTTAAAACACCATCCATCTACTTAAATATCAAGTTCACTGGTCATTGCTCAATTTAACATCATATTTCATATATTTTCCGACAGCAGCAGCTGAAAATTCTACAGTTTTGTATTTGTCTATCGGTTCTAGTGGTTTCCCCGTTCTGAATCATTAAACAGACAAAACAGCACACACAAGTAACATGTCGCTAAGACTTCCAAACATTTCGCGTAAGCTGTACAACAGCAGACAAAGGTAAGCTAGACACATAACACACATAACCTCAACACTCTTGTGATCTCTTGTTTTCGTTTTCTAGCTTCTTGCGGTACTGCACAACAAAGACGTCCAGCACAGTTGGCGCACAGGACTTGACTAGTGGTCGTGCCAGCTCCGGTGGGTCCACTGTTAATGTACCATCAGACAAAATTGTCACAGCGCTGCCACCATTGTCGGAGACCATTGCAGATTTGCCACTCGTTCAGTATGCTACAGTGCGTCCGGAGCACAATACCACTCAGGTGACAACACTTGCCAACGGACTGAAGGTTGCGTCCGAGAATCGCTTTGGACAATTTTGCACTGTTGGAGGTACTCAAATTACATTTTTCATTTTATTATTTGATTATTTATTTATTTTATTTATTTTAGTTATTATCGACTCTGGACCTAGATATGAAGTGGCTTATCCAAGTGGAGTGTCACATTTTCTGGAAAAACTAGCTTTTCATGTACGTCATGTTACTTTCCTTATTTACGTTGCACATTTATTTTCAAAAAATCATTTCAGTCCACCAAAGAATTTTCGGACAAGGATAAAATTCTGAAAGAACTCGAAAAACACGGTGGCATCTGCGATTGTCAGAGTTCCCGCGACACATTCGTATATGCGGCGAGTGCGGACAGCCGTGGCCTGGAGGCAGTGACAAAGGTTCTTTCTGAGGTGGTGCTGCGCCCACAGTTTCCTGACATCGAAGTTGACATGGCCCGTCAGGCCGTTCAATTCGAACTAGAATCGCTGAACATGCGGCCCGAACAAGAACCACTGCTGATGGACATGATTCATGCGGCCGCTTTCAGAGACAATACACTGGGTTTACCCAAACTGTGTCCTGACGAAAATGGTTCCAAGATCGATCGCAACGTGCTGTTGTCGTATTTGAAGTATCATCATACTCCTTCTCGCATGGTTGTTGCCGGTGTGGGTGTAAATCACGATGAGTTTGTGCGACACGTTGAGAAGTACTTTAATCCGGCTTCGGCAACGTGGGAAATTGAGAAAACCGTTTCGAATGGACCCACTTCAGTGGATACATCGTTGGCACAATACACCGGTGGAAAGGCAACGGTTAGATTAACATTTCATCTTTATATGAATTCAAACTAAAATTAGAAGTACTTTTTTAGGAGGAATGCGAAATTCCAATTTACGCTGCCGCTGGATTACCCGAGCTGGCTCACATTGTTATTGGACTTGAAGGCTGCTCTCACCAAGACCCTGATTTTATTGCAGCCTGCGTTTTGAACATTATGATGGGAGGTGGTGGTTCTTTCTCCGCTGGTGGTCCCGGCAAAGGCATGTACACGAGACTTTACACAAATGTACTTAATAGGTAAATGTGACTTAGATTTAATAATTTAAAATCTGTATGTACTAAATGTTTGATTTGTACAGATACCATTGGATGTACTCGGCCACGGCTTACAATCATGCCTACGCCGACACAGGATTGTTTTGTATTCATGCCAGTGCCCCGCCCACACATGTCCGTGGAATGGTCGAGGTTATAACAAAGGAACTTGTTACAATGGCTTCGCGTCCCGGTGACCAGGAACTGCGTCGTGCCAAAACTCAACTACAGTCAATGCTGTTGATGAATCTCGAAGCCAGACCGGTAGTGTTTGAGGATATTGGACGTCAGGTGCTTGCGACCGGTGCACGAAAGCGACCGACACATTTCATTGAGGATATTGGTAAGTTAAAATTTATTTTATTTTAAGAAATTATACTAAATATTTTGAGTGGAATTTATAGAAAAAATCACAGCCGAAGACGTTCAGCGAGTGGCGCGTCGTTTTCTGTCGTCTCCGCCATCGCTGGCTGCCCGTGGTGCCATCAAAGGACTTCCAGACACCAAAGACATTCAAAAGGGTCTGCTCAACACAGATGGACGAATTCCCAACTCCAAAAGACTATCTTTGTTTAGATAATTTGATCAAAACAGACTTTTCTTATGTGCGCCACCTCTCCATCCCACTCTGAAAACGCGTACCTTTATATTGTTGATAATCTGTGACCGCTTCGCTGACGAGCCGCACAGTTCAAAATTCATTTTAGACAAGTATATAAATAGTATCGTCGTCTATCTGTGGTATATAGTCTATCGTGATTTAAAATTCTTGTGTAAATAAAAACAGAAAATATAATTATCGTATATTAATAGTTTTTTTTGTTATCAGTGATTGTGATTGTGTTCTTTGTACAATATGTACAAACAAGTGATACTTTACATTTTTGGATTATCTCCCTTTTGTATAATCCAGATCAGCAATGTCCAATGTTCCCATTGTATCCACTGTTTCCGAGCTAGCAGCTAGAGGTTTATGAAATGTTTAGATACGCGATATAGATTTTTATTATAATAATTACCCATCGTTTGGCCGTTATCGTCTTGCAAATCATTCCAAGGCTGTATTTTAGATTCTCCAAACATGACAAATATCAAATTACCAAAAAAGAAAAACGCTGCGGAAACAAAAAACACAATGCGCCACAACGATGGATCGCCCTAAAGAAATATTTATATTATTATGAAATTATTTAATTATTCAATTTTAGCTTCTACCGCTGTTGTGACTACCACTCCCACAAACAATGGTCCCAGCAGAGACAAAATATTGGCTACACCATTTGTGAGTCCCATCAAAGTGCCCGCAAAGTTCGGTGACAAATCTAGGTGATTGACTAGATATCCTACATGAGCACCAGCGTTCAAGCCAACGGCTAGCGTCAAAAGCACCACAGCCACAGAATAATTTTCTTTTGTAACAAATCCCAATCCAATAAAACAACACATCGGAAACCAATGTCCAATAGAGTTAAAGATCTTTCGTCCCGTTGCCACCGACACGTAACCGGAATTTATCAGCCTGTCTGATATATTACTTAAGACCAGACTCAGTGTCCACATCACAAGGTATGGTAAGGCTGATAACAATGCGTTCTAAAATAAATAACAAATAATAATTGATTTTTAAGTGTGCAGATGTTAGCGACGCGTATACTCACCGATTTAATGTCGAAATTCAGCACATCCTTCATGTACGTTGGGATCTGAGTGAGCAGTATCCAGAAGCCCCAATTCTGTGCACAATGCACAATAAGCAAAGCCCAAAATGGCCTAGACGTAAATATATTCTTCCACGGTATCGAAGTTTGACGAGTTTTCGAACAACCCGGTGTCGACTCAATGAACAGCTTCTCTTCGCTAGAAATGAACGCACAATCCGATGGCGAGTTATACCCTAACCACCACCATAGCACTGTCCATATACCACAAACGATACCGGACACATAAAATATACCAGGCCATCCAATTGAAGAGGCTGCAATGACACCACTAATCGACAGCATTATCACACTACCAGCAAGCGTGCCAGAGTATGTGAATGTTAACAGAAATCCTCGTTCCGACGGATGCAGCCATTTAGCAAGCGTTGCATGTACACCTGGAAAGATGAAGCCCTGTGCGAGGCCCATAGAAACACGCACGACACACAGATACTGCCAGCCCAGTGATGCTGCAAATGGTGTGAGTAACGTTAAGGCTGTGCACAGGATTGCAGCGATCAGTATCAGAATCTTTGCACCAAAACGCTGTGACAACAGACCGCCCGGAACTTGTGAGCAGATGTAGCCCCAGAAAAAACTGCTAAGGATTACGCCGCGAATCTTTTCGCTCCAGTTGTATTGCTGTGCGATACAAAACAATTGATTATTATTATTTAATAATTATTTTTTTGGAGATATAAAGCTCGCGCTTACCACAAACTTTAAATTATCCGTGTTATCCGTCATGGCAACAATGCCAAGGGATAAGTTGACGCGAACAGCGAACGCAATCATCAGTCCGGAAAACAATAGGATGACCTGAATGTGGCGCACTCCCAGACCCCTGGCTAGAATTTACGAAATGATTGGAAATTAAATAAAAATTCAAAGCAGGAACTGCATTTTGATATACGTTTAATTCCTAGCTGTAATGTGGCCTCATCTTTTACTTCCGTTCCATTTGCTTCGCCCACATCGATTACCCGCCTTTCTATTTCATTCATGGTGTCCTACTATAAACAAGAAAAAAAAACTAATAAAACAATCTCTCAAAACAACAAAATGCTATAATTGCTAATTTTCGGTCCAAATAATTTAATTAGGAATTCACTATTCTCACCTGAGTGATTTTGAATGCACAAAAATTAATATCCACCGCCAGAGAGTATCCAAAATAATGTGCAGTATTATCTTTTTGTTATTCGAAAGTGTGTGGCTCGCGCGATTGCATTTCGGAGACAACAACTAAACTGTGTGTGCCCTCCTTATAAAAACTCGATCTTAAAGGTGATCTTCACAGCGGACCTTGTTTGCACTAGCGCGTAACGTGTAAATACACACAGGCAGCTAAATGCACTTGTGTTTTTTCGTTGCTGTATTTTTTTTGTTGTTGTGATCAACTATTGTTTATAGAATTAGACTAATTGCTACTGTGATTTTTAATTACGATTAGCAATTGGTGTCTTTGCCTAAAATGTCCACTCAAGCTCGAGATCGTTTGACTCCGTGTAGCACTATAAAGACAGGTAAAATATATACTGCCACTGATGGAACGCGAATATTATCACAAATAATAATAATACTCTCACGCGAATTTTTTTCAGACAAACTGGTTTAAATGAAATAAAATAATTTAAACCAATCGTCGTTTTGGTCGCGTTTAAAATACGTGTGTGCTGTGTGTTTAAATGCATAATATTAGACTTACGATTTTTTTGATAAGTTTGTTTTTTAAATCAATCGGTTAAAAGCAATATATCTATATATGATATCACTACTATACAACTACTAAATACATGTACACGACCACTTTATTTTAATTACAATTACATTTTAGTTTTAAAAAAATAGTTTAATTTTTGTTTCAAACACTTTTAAACATAAGTTTATAAAAGTGACCAAATATGGTGACCCATGAGATATAATAAGAGCTTTAGAAAAGCACCCTTTGGCATTAATGGAGCCTCTAAGTGTAAGAGAAAAGGAAGTTGTTAAGTAATGCCAGAATCGCACTAAAACAGGACGGAAAACCTAATATCAATATGGGAGTTTAACTACTTTTTATTTTTACATATACTATTGTATATATATTGTATATAAAAATTCGGAATTATATCAAAGCAGAATTTAGAAATACTGTATTTTGTATCCTGACTCAACTAACAATTTGCAACGGCAGTTGCAAGAACGCAATTGTGAAACGGTTGCAAAATAGCAATTGGCTACCAAAAAACTTTAGTTGGTAATAGAATTTAATATATGCTTTATAACATTTTTAAAATACTGGCTTTTATAACATTTTTTTTAAATACTAGGTTTAAAAAAATAGATTGAAAGAAATGTTAGTTACAACTTATACCATAGGAACGATAAAAAATCATACACAATTGACCCGAAGATTCTAATAATGCTATCGATTTTACACGATTTTTTAAAAGTATTTCATGTGCCATTAAAAATTGCGCGTTACTTCTACACTGCACCGAAAATCGAACTCAGTCGTGTCTCCGTTTGTATGGTGAAATGCAAAAAGTTCTGTGCTGTTAACTGTTTTTGTTTACATTTGATATAACAAACAACAACATATTTTGAATAATTATTTGCGGGGTAAACCAGATAATTTAAGCGCCATAAAGACTTCCAGGTTCTGAAAAAATATCAACAAAACTCCAAAATTAATCTTTTTCCGGCTAGATTTGAGAAATCTTCAGTATATATCTATGGAATTATATAATTTTTGATTGGATTAAAATTTTTTTAATACTTTGGATATAGATATAAAAATATATTATCCTTTTGCTAGATTAGAGTTATAAAATACTTTTGTCGTGATTGAGGATAACACAAAGAGAAGAAGAAGTGTAGATTCAAAACGGCTCGAGAATTTGAATTTGTCCATACAATCTGACATATTGTATAAGCCCTTTTTTTGTATTTTTAACACCTGACTTGTAATAGGTTTGTATGTCTCAAAAACATATTTTTTGTGACTTCAACAGGGTGATATCCCCAACTGACCTTTATTCAACATATCAATATTTATACAATATTCATATTATAAACCCATTGCCATCTTTACAATAAAATAATTAAAAAAAAAAATAAAACAACGTTATACAAAAAATATATCTAAGAAAACCACAAAAAAAAACAAATGTATAAAAAATAATAATACTAATCATAAAAAAATAAAAGGGTTAAAGTACAGAATTCAAAATAAGCATTAGTATTCTGCCAAAGCTAGTGCTACAATTAACACAAGCACCAATAAACCCGCGGCTGTCCATACAGTTATAACTAGACGATAATTTTTGTGGTATGGCTAACTCTGAGCACTTACTTGTACAACTTAAAAATTCCCAGGATTAGTTTAAAGACCGGATGATACTCCGAAATGGCTCACGGTAGAGTTTAAAATCAAAATGACTGGCGAAGTCATTAAAAGCTTCTGAAATTTGATGTATTGGCTTAGCTCGTCCATAATTAGCTTTATGCCACTTTAAACGTAGGAACACATTTGAACGAGTATTTCTAAAAGGGAAATTGAAGTCTAAAAAAACAGTACCTAAAAAAAAGAGTGGACCTAAATGGCTGCCCTGCGGCACAGCAGATCTCTCATTAAACAATTCAAAACGCTCTCCACGAATCTGAACGTAATGTTTACAATTAGACAAGTAGGACTGAATCCAATTAGGTAAGGATGAGTGAATACCTAATTCATGAAACATTCTAAGCTATGACGCAGTCTGTCAAAATCTTTATGAATGTCAGTATACACAACGTCCATCTGTGCACCAGTTTTCAGTTTTCCATTGTGGCCCATCATATTTGTAAAACCACCAGTCTTTTTCTTTGAGTTTATATAAGACCATAATTTAAATGGATCAGCACGAAGGTCTTGCTGTATATTTATAAGATACAGATTATACAAGGATCTCTGGGAAGATTAAAATTAACTACGTAGTATATAAAATGCATTTCGATCGACCGTTTATACTTGGAAACTGCTTTTGCCTTCAAGTTTTTAAGCTAACATCACCACTGAAGGGCAATGCAATATCACTAATGTTAAGTTCGAATATGATTTTGACCGGAACATGATAAACATCCACTCTGTTTAACATCCAATCTAAAAGACGATCCTAAAAAAAATACAACGCTATTCAGTTTACATCTGTTTCTTGACTCAAAAGTGAAGAGAGCATGCTTGTCTCAACGACCGTTCCAAATTCTGCAGGCAAAAACATGTTACTGTTATTGGTTATTGCTATCGGTCGTCCATCTTAATTAAACATTTAATAATTTTACAAGAGTAAATTTTATATGGCAAATGAAAAATATATAGTTTAGTAAAGAATTAATTCGATTTAAAAATCCATTTCTTAATCCTGTCGATTATGGAGTTATACGTTTGGCTATCAATACCGGTCAAATAATGGACTTTTGAAAGAAGAAGAAGAAGGCTAATTGGATATAATAACGTCTTATATGAGCTTGAAGGAATTAGGAATAGGGACTGGACTGTCAGAGTTAGGAACCAACTAAATTTTAAACATGTTTTTTACAAATATTTTTTAATGTTCAACAAGCAAAAAAATGTTTGCACTTTCATCCGAAAGCCGACGTTTTAGCTTAAATTTCACCGCCATGTAGTCATTACCTTTTCTTTTCTAATATTTTGTATTGAAGCGAGACCTCACTCATTATGAGAAAAAGAAAACCACGGGCGGAGAAGTACTGATAGGGAGAATAAGTGCAACATAATAACTAATATTTTTGTTGATTTTAAAGTGTTATTACATTGACAGCGGGATCCTAATAAAGCGGTATTTCCTAAAACTAAAACTTTGGCAATTCTAAATTGATGTCGTTCCATTTTTAATGTAATAAACTTCAATAAATGTATACAAATTTTAAAATAATAATAAATCCATTTTTTTCAAAGTGTTTAAATTTGAGACAGCAGCGCTTTGGCAAATTATTTACCCCAATTTAAACAACCTTATTAAATACAAAACAAACATAAACAAATAATCGCGGTTAGCCGATATTTTACATCTAGAATATACTGAGTATTTTCTCAAATTTTTTATTAACTAATATAATAAATTTGTAAAATTATTAAAAAATACTTCAAATAACTCGAAAAAATAAAATATATTCAGATATTTATTTAACCCACTTCTAAAACTTTTACTTTAGGGTAATGCATATTCTATCTTATGTTTAAGTAATCCATTAAGATTAAACAACATAAGTTTAAAATTATGGTTAATCATTAAAGTAACCCGAAAAATATAATATTCGGAATGTATCACGCACCACTGAGAAACGTCTTCTTTTTTATTAAAAATCGATGTTATAACTTTTTGCAATTTAATCTACAAGATCAATCAATTGCGGAATCATTCGCTGTTAATTATAGCAACAACTCTGTTTTAGTTATGGCAGGATTCATTTTTATTTTGCTTCATTTAACCCTATTTGAATTTGATGAGGGATAGATCGACTGAAAAGTAGAAAATTATATTGGTATAGATTAATTCTATAGAAAGCGAATTTCGGTTATTAAAATAATTTATATAAAAAACTGTTTGTTTAGCGATGAAGCTAAGTTACCGCTGTCACCAATTGTTTCGTTAGATTTTTTTAATAAAATAGCCATCCATGATGGAGGCAGATTAGGTGTTGTCAGAAGGTGATATAGAAAATGGCATTACAATAAATGTGATTTTACTAGAAATTCGATAAAGTCATATCAGGAAATGAATCCACATCCTATATATTATTGTTTTATAATCTCATAAGTTATAGCTTGTCACGTATAATTTACACGCACTTTCTTTTATTCTGACTAATCAGTTAATTTAATAAGTCAATTATAGAATTTATATATTGTTATTGTTCATATATTAAATCTGACTTTATAGTGAAAGTCGATGCATATGAGTAATGTTTTGTGTATATAGTACATATATTAAATGTATATTTAAAAACAAGCCCAACTGGGCAACGTTCCAATTTTTAAGCTCATTGTCCGTTATGAATGTTTGATTCTGTTCATATTACAATATACAAAACATAATCGTGTATATCCAAAATTAAAATCAAAACAGTATAGTCACAACCGACAGACGTGTTCTTGTCCATACTAATGAGACACCTCGTCGGACACTAACACTAAATACCGAAAAACGCAGTTCCGCGCATTTGCGTCAGAGGTGGACATACAATACATGTTTACATCGTCGCCATTGCAAGAGAAAAGCACGCGTCAAAGAAACCATTTATTTATTTTTAAATTTCAAATGCAGCTCGCAAAGGCATAATTTGTATACACGTGCGAGCATAACTTGCATTTGGACACACGTTGGTACATAATATTAATGTATAAGTCATGTTTATTTCCTAGTAATTATATATGCGCATATACTAAACTATTACCATATACTCGTAATCACCACACTGTATTAAATATCTAGAGTAAAAAAGTGTTTTGTATAAGTATGTATAAATAAACAATTTCTTTTTTCTGGTAAATTCAAAATTTTCCACAATCTCAAGATGTTTTTTAAATTAAGTAATTTTAAATCCTGTAGATTTTTGGATCACGATTCTTGAGATCCGTTAAATTGCAAATATATCAAGAATTATTAATGACGAATTTAGATAAACATTATTATTTTTTTTCATTTTAAGATTCTCGGAATTAAAAGAGATTCAAACAAGAGAAATACATCTCAACAAAATAAACAAGAAACGATTTAAATTTTAGTAAATTCAAGATTCTCGAATCTCAACATATTTTCTTACAATATCTTGAATTTAAAATCTTTTGCTTTCGATTCTTGAGTGTCCGATTATGTTTGGAAATATTTAGAATATTTTCCGGAAAAACTAATTTATGAATTTATAATCTCTATTTATTGTTAATTTATTTAAATAATATTAAAACAATTTAGTTTCTTTTTTTAAATCAGGCAATTTAAAACGTATAAAGCAAAATCTAGAAACATTTACATAAATCAAATTTAGAGAGAATCTATATTATATAACGAATTATCCATAGGCGGATCCAGAAATGTTCTGGGAGAGGACACAAAAGTATTTTACTAATTTTTTTTAAAATATTTTAAATTACGTTTTATTTAGATTTTTATGAAGCCAAAAAACCTGAATAAGCGTAACTTCCTTATTAAGCCAACCAAACTATATAACAGCACGGCCTAAATATTCTATTGAAAAAGATCTTGTTCCACATTTCGCTGAAAAATTGTGAATTTCCATAGCCTGATACAGATAGAATTTTTCTTAAAATTTACTTTCATTTAAAAAAAAAAGTTTTTTTAATTAATTTAATTTCTATAGAGAGATTATCGATTGTGTAAGAATTAGAGCAGTTTTTTTTTGGGACGGATACCATCGGCACATATACCCATAACATTATAAAAAGAATTTAATTAGTATATCTAAACTGGTCATTTTCTGTTCTGGAATTGTAAAATATTTGAATTCGAAATAAAAATATTAACAAATGTGAAAATACGAGTTTTTTTTCCTTGTGGCTACAACACTTTAAACCTTGTCTTGTTTTAGGTTTTCTATATTTAAAAAACGTTTTATATTCAATATCGATCACAAATTTATTGTTTTTTCTTTTACATTTTCAAATAAACATGTATAATAAAGTTTTTCACAATATCAATAAAATGAGTTTTTTTGCTTAAACTAAATTTTAGTCCTAAAAATCTTACTAGATATTATAACAATAATTTGGCCAAGCATCACTATTATTATTTTTACTATAATATTTATGTATAATTTAAATATATTTAATTTATTTTAGCTAACACAGTCTTCTTCTAAGAAGTAAGAATTAAAAACCTTTTTCACGTAGGATATAACTATAAATTTGAATTAATGAGTTGTTATTACCATTTCAAAATAAATCTGGAAAGAACAAAGTCCATGAAAAGAAACAGAAATAACTTTTAATTAATGTAATTTGAAGAGTGGCCTGTTGTCACTTAGGGTCGGAATAGTCATCTGATTATTTAAAATAATGTAACAATAAATATTATTCAAAATATCCCCTCAAAAGAATAGGGAATATTACTTGTAATTTGATAATTTATAATTAATAGTGAATATAATATAATAAAACTAATTTAAAAACTGTAATATAATATACAAAATGGCAAATCAGTTTTTCTTATAAGTACATATTTTGCATAAATACCATTTTTAAAATTACTCTTGAGTAATAATCTGAGTAAATGAATATTCAAATAAAGTTGTTGTTTATCTACAAATAAAATGTGTTTAAAATATAGAGAACACTTAATACTGAGCCTCAACAGTATGTTCTGTAGCTGGAGCCGTTCCGTTTGTACCTGCGCAAAGGTCAGAGTGACTTTTAGATTCATCGCAAATAATCTTTTTCAAATATAGGCACTTACCATTTGTGCTGACCGTTTTTGGTTCATTCCAAGGCTGCACATCCGTTTTACTGAAAATGATGAACAACAAATTTCCGAAGAAGTAGAACACGGCAGAAATAAAGAAAACGATTCGCCATTCCGCGGGATCTTTCTGCGTTAGATGCGGAAGAAATTTATAGAATCTTATTAGAATTATATTTTAGGTGAAAGCAGAGTCTTTATGATCAATTTACCTCATTATTTATGACAAAGCCAACAACCAACGGAGCAAATATCGACATGACATTCGCAGCGCAATTTGTAATGCCCATCAGAGTACCAGCAAAGTTAGGGGCCAGATCGATGTGATTGCACTACAGATTATGATTATGATAGTAATTGTCATTATATTTATAGTAGGTTTAAATCAATGTAACATACCTGGAATCCAAGGTATGTAGCAGCATTGATACCGACGGCCAGCGTCAGTAAACCCACTGCCAAGTGCGTGTCTCCGTCCACGTATCCCAGAGCAAACAGAGCACACATAGGAATCCAATGACCTATAAATATAAAACTCAATTTAATTAAAAAATATATTAAAAATTAAGAATAATTTAAAATTCACCAATCGAGTTGAACAGCTTTCGGCTGTATTTCAGAGGTAAACAATTTCTTTTCTGAAGACTGTCCGAGATTAAACTAAAGAAGAAGCTTAGCAGCATCATAACAAGATAGGGCATCGCCGACAAAAGGGCATTCTGTAGACGATATTTAGTTTTTTTTTTTATATTTAGTTTATAATACTATTTCAACTAATCGCATGTGTACCTGTTTAATGTCAAGACCAAGCACGTTCTTCATGTAGTTCGGCATTTCGGTGAGAAGCGTCCAGAAACCCCAGTTGTGGGCACAATGCACAATGATCAAGGAAATAAACGGCATCGAAGTGAAGATCGAACCCCAAGGCGTTGAAAGTGGTTTCTTTGGACGATTACTGTCGGTTGGACTCTCCTCCACGCCCAGTGATGATTCAATGAAATGTTTCTCTTCCGGCGATATGGACTTGTACTCCGATGGTGAGTTACTGCCGAACAGCATCCAGAGTGAGCACCACACTAGTCCCGCACCGCCGGAAATGTAAAATATACTCGGCCAGCCGATTGAGGAGGACGCTAGAATACCACTGGACGAGAGCATTATTACTGTACCGAACTGGGAGCCGGAATAGCAGTAGGTGCAGAGTTGAGCGCGCTCGGAGAACGGAGCCCATTTTGAGATTAACGTATGGGCGGACGGGAACAGTACACCCTGGCAGAGGCCTTCCAAAACACGGAGGGCGCAAAGAGTCTGTGCCGGAAATATATATTTTACTATTAGTAAGATGCTAATGTTGATAGAAGACCCATCATTGAATTAGTATAAAAAACATACCTGCCATCCTCCCAAGGAAGCACACAACGGAGAGAGCAGCGTGAGTAACGAGCACAAAGTCATCGCGATGAGCAGAATCATTTTTGGACCATACCGCTGAGCGAGTTGCCCGGCGGGGATTTGCGTAACAATGTAGCCCCAGAAAAAACTGCTCAGCAAGATTGATTTTGTGTACTCATTCCAATTGTATTCCTGTGATTTTTATTGTGTTTTGTTTTTATAAAGTATACACTATTTATAAAGATGAAAAAAACTACCTCATAGTCTGGATTGGCAGACATCCGATCGGTCATGGCCACAATTGCCACTGAGAGATTTACACGCATTGCATAGGCTATAGTCAGCCCCCAGAACATCAGGAATATTTGCAAATGTCGGACGCCAAAGAATCCGGCTGAAAATTAAATCAATTGTATTTTTTGTTATTGTTATAATTTCTATTTTATTAAAATAATAATTTATTTACTCTCTGGCGAACGTCCAATTTCTTGATAATCATATCGGTGATTACTCTTTCCAAAACAAGACATTACATTTATAAATTGCTAATAATATTATTGTATTCGCTCTCTCGAAGCGACGTACTCCTACTGAGCTCCCACATTTCTATCGCACGTTTGCTGCCTAATCATTGTTTGCTTTGTAATATAATACATTTTATATGTAAATATTATATCAATTCAATAATTATTATTTATAATGCTGGTGCACACAAAGAGCGATACGCGGGTGACTGCGCCTCGCCGGCTGCAGCGACATGATACACAAAAGTGCATCGTAATCACTTTTATAACGGACGGTGAGTGCGCTTATCTCTCGTGTCCAATGAGCGGAGAGAGTTTTTTTCTCTCGAGGCACGCGTGTTTATCAATCTTATCATATTTGTGCAAAGACGCTCCCCTTTACGTTGGTACACATTTTGTAATTGTCGAGGTCATCGGAAAAACACTAAGATAGTCAGATATATAGTGTGTTAAATGGAGAGCACCCACACTGAGTGCATTGCGCAGTTAATATGCATTATTTTCTGATGCGTTTTTCAATTAAGAGAGAGCTCTGGAATGATACAGTTTTTTGATATATTTCAATAATATAATAGATATATTTATAATTAGATATTGTATTTTTGACTAATTTTCTATAATTAATTACTTTATCAAATAGAGAACTCGTCAATATCTTTAAATAGTGTTATTTATTTAGAATCACTCAATTATCACCGTATCGTATCATTTCCTTTCTACTCGATAACCGATAAAATCATCACAAGAATAACTTTACAGTTTCTACAACGGATATTTGACGAGGTTTAGTTTTAGTTTTTATAGAATTTGCTGTTTCAAAAATCTTTGTTGGAATTTTATTTTTACCTTCATTTAAATTATGAAATCAAAACATAATTAATTAAACTGATGAAATCAAATATTACAAATCAAAATAGTTTACTATTTCACTTAATAACAGTTATACTATTGTATACAATTCGTATTTAGTAACGGTTAACCAAAATATACAATGGAACGGATGGTCGATGTCAATTTTAAATCCACATTAATCACAATGTGAGATAATTAAACCTTTTTGGACATAATTATTAATATATTTTAATTTGTAAAAATGTAATATATAAAAATTAAGATTTATATTGAAAATTATAACATATTTTTGCACAAACACAATTTTTTACAATATTCAGTTGTAAAAATAGCTTTTATTTAAACTTTTCATTAATTTTTGTTTATTTAAGTCAGGTTTTTAAAATTGGTACGTGATAGCGAAAAATTATAATAATAAACAGAAAAATGACAAATTTTACATGTTCATAACTATTGCAATAGCAGCATTTTAAAAATTATGGACATAACAATAGGTGAATTTAACTCCGCAGAGGTGGGTATCGGATATAAATTAAGAGTGCACATTTATATAATTCAATTATTGGGAATTGCAAATGCATTGTTTTGTGAAAAGAATGCTTTTCATTCTTCTAAAATTCGGTAACCATAAAAAACGAAGCTAATTATTTACTTATTCGGAATTAAGCTTTTGAACTTTATTTTATGCCATTACACCCGGAATTAGCTTTTTCACGATTACACACAACTTTTTTGTCTTCAAATTTTCAAAAAACATATAATAAGGAAACACTTTTTTATATTAACTTTTTTGAGATTATCTATTTTGTCATTAATTTCCTTGAACTGCAAAGGCGGATTTAACTCGCCGGAAAACAGAAATTGCAACCGAGCGCGTTTTTCTTTTTTTAACAAACCAACAAAAAATATAACTTAAACACCGTCCCATTTAAAATTAAGTAGGCGGTTTAAAAGTTGTTGCGAATTATTATTACATTTGCAGTTCCAGGCAATTAATTCCGCTTTTGCAGTTCCAGCGAATTAATGACAAAATAGCTAATATAAAATAATAAAATATAAAAAAGTTGTTCTTAAATATTCCTAATGACAACAAAGTTAATGTTGCTTTTTTATCCTGAAAAAGCTTATTTCCTGAATAAGCTAATAAATAAAAGGTAATATTTCTTAATTATTGTACGAAAATATTATTCTTTAAATAATTAATTAATGACACCGAAAAAACTATAATAGCACGCGCAAGCGCATTTGCATGACCTTTTTACATAAAATAACAAATATATTTGTGAGTAAAATGCATTTGAGAAAAATTAACACATCGGAAATGAATTCTTCTCATAAATTGTCTGTGAGAATAATGCATATTTACAAATTGCCTTCTCCTCATCAAATTCCTGTGATATAACTGCACTATTTAGTGAAGGTAATTAACTATTTCACTTTAGGTTTGTTTGGGTTCTTTTGCCGTTGGGCAGAACTGCTAGAACAGGAATATGATAAAAATCGCTCGATTTTCCCCCTCTAAATTTGTTTTAATTTTTTTTGGGTATATGCGTTTTAATTGATTGGGTAAGTTTTAATAAAGTTTTAAAAAGATTAAAAATAATAATGTCCAAATTTAATATTAAGGCTAAGATGATTTAACGACCATGTGGTTATTTGATCGCACTGTATACATTTTAATTTAAGGTTATTAATCACAACTTATTTGGATGCGCGTCACAATTTCTTTTTTTTCTCATACAACAAACATTTAAAAAAAAATGTTCTAAATTTCTGACGCGACAGAATTTCTATATTTTTTTTTTTTCAATTTAATTTCAGAAATTCTGTTGCGACATAATTATTTGTAGATAAACAACAAAAATTTGTGATTTTCAGGATTTTCAAATAGAAATTCTGTAACGTCAGAATTTCATAATTGTTTAAATTATCTATTTCAGAAATTCTGTCACGTCATTCATAAATTTTGGTTTAGAAATTTTGTCGCTAGAAATTGTGACACTACGCCAACTTATTTTGGTCGATATCGAAATATAAAATTATATAAATTTGTATATAAAATGAGAAAACCAGTTAAACCAGCCTAATTATTCAAGCAGAGATTTTCGGGATCATGTCTGCAATGATTTCAAATGATCACCAAAGTTTACTCCATATTTTTTCAGACCAAAACCTTATACTTCAAAATCATCAGATTTCAAAAATCACATAAAATGGCCAACGTGGCCACAAAAATTGTTATGTTCACTGTCAATTTAAAATGGCCACATATTTTTTCTTTTATTACTTTTTTTTATTATTATTATAATTATTTATTATAATTAATTGAAGATTGCACCAAAATTTCTAAACCAATTTTGTTTAAATGCACACATTTATTTTCAGATAGATCTATAGTTCCTTGGATTATAATGATCTTATAAAGTAGTTTTAAATAGTTATAATAAATATTATTGTAGGTATTCATATTGCAAAGGATATCAGTACCTATATGTATCATGAATCTACTGATCATAATTCATTTTACCTTCGTAATACTCGACAAAATTTATTTATTATGAAACAGAAAAGAACGAAGCATCCGATTTTATTTGAATATATAACAATTAGAAACATAATGTATACCCAAGAATAACAATAGATTATCGTGTCTCCAAACTTTCCGTTGACATTTCTGTAGCGTTTATCATGTTTACGTAATTCTTTACAGTAGAATAACAGAATGCTAAATCACACTCAGATAAAAGAAATTACAAATGCGTGTCTTTCATACAGATTTGTGATTATGTTATGATTACACAGTGACATTTCATTTTTAGGTAAATGAACTTTTCCTAATATTACATAATTTAATTATGATAATTTTTGTATGGTTTATTAAAATGCATTTTGGAAAAAAACTTCTTTTTAAAGCCAATCTTTTAACTCCACTTGGTATATATAAGTCTCAATAGATTTTTCGACACCATTTATAACCCACTTAAAATTTTCTGATCCAGCTCAAACTTAGCACATAGACCCGTTTGCAACGGATATAGAAAATAAAATAAAATAAATAAAATTTAAAATTATAAAAATTAAAATTATTGTTTTTAAGATTTTATTTAAAAACCTATTTTTGTTATGAGGTTTTGATGAAAGTAAAAACCATATAAAACATTTAAAGAAACAAAAATAGATCTATTTGTTTGTATACATTAACTCGATATATTTATATTGATAAGGTGACTTAAATTTTATTTTAAATATAGGTCCTAATTGAAAAGAAGGGGTTCGAAAAGTGTATTTTGGCCAATTTAAATATAACGCATTAAAGATATTTTAACAATTTCACTAAAACAACACAATACACCATAGTTACCATCATCTTTTCGATTTTTGACCATATCGCTGTACACTACACCAAAAACCGTAAAAAGGAAATTTAAGAATTTTTAAAATGATTAGCAAATATACAACGATTCAATCTCAACTCTGATCACAACTGTTTTCTTCGATCATAGATCTTTACTGTGAATCTATTACGATTGAGTGCGGTTGCATTGTCTGATGGCATATCATCGCACTTGAAAATCGTTGTGCAGTTATCTTGTTTACTTTGTAATGGCGGGAACTTTGAAATAATTTATTGTTCCTATGACAACAAAGATTACAACAGCATTATACTGCTGTGTGCGTGTGCCAGGCCAGCGCAGAAGTTCGAGTGCTATGTACCTACCTAGAAGATGATTTACGAGTGGCGCGCTCGTAGATAGATACAATATTAGCGTGATGTTCCGGAAATTCCACAGCGGTAATGTTTTGGAGGTGAACATTGTTTTTTCTCTCATAATCTTTTTGAAGCTCAGATAGCAGCATTTTGAAAACGCCACGCCAGTCGTTATGCCGTCGTTAGGTCAAATCAACTAATCACTTTATGGGGGTGATGTGCCATTTAATTCCGTTTTCTAAAATCAACTTTTGTCAAAATCCCGTTTATATTTTCATTTCGTTTAAAATTTTACATTTTTAAATTATTTCCGTTTTTAAAAGACTTTTAAAAAAAAAATGTTTTGAATTATTTTTCAAAGTTTTTTTTTTAAATTATATCCATAATTCTTATTTACTCTTACTATTTTTTTGTGTTTAATAATTTAAGAAATATAAATATTATTGCACAAATTAATCAACAAACAAAAAAGTTTTGCCCGGTAAGGGGATAAGGGTTTTAAGCTGGCTGACACACATCATCTCAAAAAACATTTTTTAAAAGTCGTTTTCAAACCTAAATGTTTTGATATCACATAAATTTAAAAAAGAGTCTATAAAAAATCTGTCAATTGCAGTTTTATTTTGGGTTAATATCAGTTTTTTCGGTTTAAAAATAATAAATATAATTGATAGACAACATTTTTTTGGAATCAATTTCAAATATTCTTATTATACTTATTATACAACATTGAATTTGAAATGCTTTCCGACAATTACTTATTTAAGTCTTATTGTTGTTAGGTTTATCCCAATAACTGCGAACAATTTATACCTTTTTTTTCGTGTAGCAATCTTAAGGTGCCGGAACGAACCTATTTACTATTTACTACCATACCAAAATTCTGCAGACTATTGAAGGTTTTTTTTTTCAAGCAAGCTACGTTTTCACTTATGTTACTTCTATCTCTTCCATACTTTATTTCTTCTTTATCATTATAAATGACTTCATTAAATAATAACTTCACCACGAGTGGAATTTGCATTCCAAACCTAGTAATTAACTCTGCAATTAGATCTAAATTAAATTCTCTTAACGTGTGTCATATTAATACTTTCAGCTTATATAAAAAGATTGGACAGTTGCGTGAAATAGTGTTTGGAACAAAATTACATATTATTATTTGCATATCAGAGAGTTGGTTAAAGACCACACATGGTGACCGTATGGTCGAAATTGCTGGATTTAATTGCTGGAGTTGCAATTTATGTTAAAAATGGAATAAAATGCAACGTAATTCGAAAATCTTATTCTACATGTAGTTTAGAATTTGTCGTTGGGGAACTACTTTTCAATAACTATAAATTGCTGATAGGCTCAGTGTACAATCCTCCAACAATAAACAACTTCTCGGAGCTTGATTTAGCGCTTTCTGAATTGAGTAATATTTTCAAAGATATTATTATTGCTGGCGATTTCAATGTAAATATGTGTGTTAAAAAAAATCCTCTACTCATTTAAAAAAACTCTTCTTAGCTTATGCTATTAATATTGTTAACAATGAACCAACACATTTAGCACCACATGCCACATGAGCCACCTGCCTTGACCTCTTCATTGTTAGTAATAAATGCAATGTATCGGTCTGCTGTCAGATTATTGTTCCTGGAATTTCATATCAAGGCCTCATATTTCTATCTTATGTAGCACTAATCTCAAAAGTACTAACAAAAGATCATTATTTTAGAAACTTTTTTCGAATAGATTATGCTGCACTTGAGTTAGCTACTTCATCTGTCTATTGGATTACCATAGTTGATCTAGTAAATATTGAAGACAAAATAATTTCTTAGAAAGTAATATAAATTGTCTTTTGTCATATATTTAACCATGTACTTACAACGTCGACATTTCCTTGTAGTTGGAAATGTGCCAAGATTATACCACTACCTAAAGTAGCATCACCCAAATCATTGAATGATTATCGACCAATTAGTATTCTTCCCGCTATATCAAAGTGTATGGAAATAGTTATTAAAAAGCAAATAAACAATCACATTACTCTCAACAATCTCCTATCTGAAAA
>JAAAKO020013997.1:0-16845 GCA_010015015.2 Bolitophila cinerea
TCTAATGACAACAAAGTTAATCTCATTTTGTGATTTTTAAAAAGCTAATTCCGGGTATGCAAATGACATAAAAGTTATTATTTATGAATTAATGTATGAAAAGGTTATTCTTTAAATAATAAATTCCTGACACCCTTCTTCAGATATACGGAAAAACTATGGCACCGAAGGACTAGAACAACTCTATTGACATTGACATTGTTATTTTCCATTAACCGACAGGAACCATATCCGCTACCAGGGAAACGCGCCTGATAGGTATTACACTATCAAAAAAAATATTCATCACGACATGACTCTAGCAATGTGTCTAGAATAATGCTTATTTAGTTTTCCACAAACGTCAACTACGTGTCCAGTCTGGTAAATTCCAACCTATGCTAGTTCTTGTTTAGTTTACAGTGTCCTGTTAGGATTTCGCAAATTAAGCCAAGGTCCCGACGCTTAAAGTTTAGCACAGATTTGGTTAATGTCTCACTGGGTTTCTTTAATATAGCTTCGATATATCGCAGCCAGTCCATTAGGTACAATGTGAGAGTTGGTCGTTTTTCATAAAGGTCTCTAACCCAGGACCTCCTGAGTGAGATCAGGATTTCGACGGTGGGTTTCGTTCCTGTGAAATATAATTCACTACTGGTCTTAGCCAGAACATCTGCTTGCTCATTCCCGAAAATTCCTGAATGCTTAGGGACCAAAATCAAGCTTAAAGAAAACCGGCGTGTTAGCTCCTGATGCTTTTTCCAGCAGGCAAGTACTAACCCTGAAGTAAATCTGGATGCACTTAAAGCTCTCAAAGCTGCTTGGCTGTCGGAGCAAATGTAGATAGTCCTGTCAATCTCGTCCGATTTATGGATTTTCTGAGAGCAGACCATTCCTCCCTGGTAGGAATTATTATTTTAAATAATCCTTTCAAAGCGGAATGTTCCGCCAGGGCGGCTTCTGTTTTAATATGGTGGTTGGTTCAAAAGCAAAACCACATTGCGTAGATATACATTAAATATATGTAAAAAATACATTTTTTTATATAAAAATAGATTTCGTTAAAATTGTTGTTTTTTTTCAAATATATTATTTGGCTGCGAAATATTTATATTTGAAAAACAAATAGACTTTTGGCCACAATTCTAAAATCTGACAATAATATCTATATCTATATTCCAAAATATATCTATATTCCTAAATGAAAAATATAAAAATATAATAATAGTTTAATATTTATTTTATGTAGCACTTAAAACATAATTTTAGTTTTTTAAGGCTTTTTAAACATTAAATGAGAATATCAAAAGTTCGTCACGTTTCTTCACTTATTAAATATGTTTATGTATGTTTTAAGTAAAAAAAATACAAAAAATAGAAATATAAATAGATATACATATTTGAAAGATTGACTACCTGAAAAGGATGTCGGCATGTAGGCCTAAAAGTTTGTGCCCATTATGCCTCCCCTAGTGTTAATTTTTTTTAAAGAAACATCTTTAATAAACCAGGCATTTGAACCTTAGTCGTTGCTACGCCCTCTACAGAGTCCATTCATACTGAGCTCCTTTGCTAAAAATTTTTGAGTGACAAAACTCAGCTAA
This sequence comes from Bolitophila cinerea, assembly GCA_010015015.2. Lineage (NCBI taxonomy): Eukaryota > Metazoa > Arthropoda > Insecta > Diptera > Mycetophilidae > Bolitophila > Bolitophila cinerea. The sequence continues at coordinate 1,584 of JAAAKO020013997.1, forward strand.
ACGACTAAACCATACCTCAAAGTCTAGTAGGCTCACCTCTAACTTTCACAACAAACGTTGGAATGACGCCGGCGTCAGTTTGCTCTTTATGTTCTTGTTCAGTCGGCTTAGCTTCCGACGGTTGTCCGGTTGTGTTAGCCGTCTGACAACATTTTCTCCCCAGTATGGTTTCGCACTTGACCGTTTTATCGGTCCATGCTAATCCACCAACTGCACGTCCTGCAAACGTTGGTGCCTAACTGGTTGTCCAGAAATCTTTTTTGAATCCCGTCCATCACTGAAGATCTTTACTGATAAATCAGTTTCAACCATAAGCCGAATTGGTAGACTCTTGCCTAAAAAAAAATATTTAAATGAGGACCGTTTTTTTTGAAATGGATACCATTTTTTAGGAAAGCAATTTCCGACAAACTTTTATTTGTATGTTTAAACTTAGTATTGACCAAGAAATTCGAAGTTTGTCTATCGATGATCGATGTATGATTCTCCCAGTATATATAAGGTTGTCAAAAAAGTCCTGCGGTATTTTCGGTAGGTGTCGTTGCAAGCGCGTAGATCTAGTTGTATTCATCGAAACGCAGCGTCGCAAACATGGAGCAAAAAAAAAGAGAAAATCCGTCATATTTTACAGTATTACTACGACAAAGGCAAAAAAATGCATCTCAAGCCGCCAATAAAATTTGTGCAGTTTACATTTCCACCGCACAACCATGGTTTCAACGTTTTCGTTCTGGTGTAGAGGTGGTCGAAGATGCGCCACGCTCCTTGAATTGGTTGAGAGAGAACGGCATAGTAGCAGCCGCAGCATCGGCAAAGAGCTGTGCATGAGTTATTAAACCGTTATAAACCATTTGAAGAAGCTTGGATTAACAAAGAAGCTCGATGTATGGGTGCCGCACGAATTGCCGCAGAAAAACCTCTTTGACCGTATCCACGCATGCGAATCTCTGCTGAATCGCAACAAAATCGACCCGTTTCTGAAGCGAATGGTGACTGCACTGGCGATGAAAAGTGGGTCAGTTACGACAACTTGAAGCGCAAACGGTCGTGGTCGAAGCACGGTAAAGCGGTCCAGACAGTGGCCAAGCCCGGATTGACGGCCAGGAAGGTTCTACTGTGTGTTTGGTGGGATTGGCAGGAAATCATCCACTATGTGCTGCTCCCCTATGGTCAAACGATCAATTCGGACATCTACTGCCAACAACTGGACAGCTTGAAAGCAGCACTCATGCAGAAGAGGCCATCTTTGATCAACAGATGCCGAATTGTCTTCCATCAGGACTACACCAGGCCACACACATCTTTGGTGACGCGCCAGAAGCTCCAGAAGCTCGGATGGGAGGTTCTTTTACATCCACCGTATAGTCCGGTACTGACACCAAGTGATTACCACCTGTTTCTGTCCATGGCGAACTAGATTGGTTGTCGGAAGTTGGCCACAAAAGAGGCCTGTGAAATTTGGCTCTCCGAGTTTTTTGCCAATAGGAAAGCGAGCTTATATAAGAAGATCATTATGAAGTTGGGCACTAGTCATCGAACAAAACAGCGCATATTTGACTTAAATCGGATGATTGTAACCAGTTTTATGAATAAATGAAAATTCAATAAAAATATCGCAGGACTTTTTTGATAACCTTATGTATAAATATATTCAAGAATATGAATAAGTAGTTTTCCGTTCGATAATCTTCTTAGAAATAGACTTCTTCGAACCGATAGGAAAATATGTGAAGTAATATCGAATGATAAGCCCCGCAATATCTCGATTGTATATTAACCCGCATAAAATACAATAAAAATGGCACAGCATGGCAGAATATAATTAATAGGCGATCACGTACACTAACTCACACACACACACATATATATATATATATATATATATATAAATATATACAATATATGCAGTATACACACTCAAATAACAGACATATACTGGTATATATCTGCTATTCCTGCCGCTGAAGTGATATTGATGCCTCATCAACACTCACTCTCGGGATGCGTATAGCGTATAGCGCATATATCCTCGCGCGCGCAATTTGAATATATAAATATAAATATACCGAAATATATATATACATATTTATTTTCCCGCAAATTGTGTGTAAATTGTACTGTTTCCTGTTTCTGACAATCAGATAAATCTTCACTGATATTTATTTAATAAATGAACAAAAAAGTTATTGTCGTAAATATACAGAGCAAAATATATCGTATATATATATGCTGAAAAAAGATAAATACACACTCTCTCTGTCTCTCTTTCTCTATATCTATATATAATTTATAGCATATATAATCTATATGTGTTTATATGTATATCTGCATCAGCAGATGATTGATAGTTGTTGCTGCTTTGTCTGGTAATTCAATAAAAAGCATATTTTATGAAAAACCATGAAATATGGTGTATGTTTTATGGCATTATTTGTTCAATATTTCAAAAATGCGTATATAAATTTAGGCCGTATATTGGTTTCATGTTGCTGGCAATATTTGTTATGTTGCAATATATTTATATACATACATATATATATATATATGTAAAGGCATATAATACGTGAGTTTCCCTCGAATCTAGAATCGTGAGCTACCCTACATTACCATACAGAAACAAGTGTGCGTGTTAAAAGACGCTATGAAACACTTTATTCGCGGTCTCCCCAAAAAATACCGCGACATAATTTCGCGAGAATTAAATTCGACGTCGCCATTTGCCAATTAATTGTGTGCCGGAACGACAAATTGTGTCAGTAATAAATAAATGAATATTGACATAAATTACACCGATTTAAGACCGCCATAAATAACCTAATTGACCAGAGCACGTAAATGTGCTGTCGTATATGGACATTATTTTGCCTTCAAATTCAAAGGAAGCTAGCAAAATGTATTATCGTTTATATAAAACATTTTTAAATACATTACATGGTAAACGGTCAGGCGGCCGCGGTTGAGGTGACGAACATTTCATGTACCGACTTCTCGTCGTGGCCACTCTGACTCACCTTTGAAGTTCGTTTACCATTAGTTTTATTTATTCATTCGTTCATAAAACTTCTAGAATGTAATTAATTAAATGTCTATGGGACTGTCGCATTTAAATTCAATCTACGGGAAAACTTGGAAGTTATATAGTTTATGCTCTCTTTGAGCAGAGTAATTACTCTGTGGTTTTGTGTAATTGTATATGTTTAATTTGGTGATGATGTATTTTGAGAGTAAGTTAATTTCGAAATATATGTATAGACATTTTGTTGGTGAAAACATTTAACGTTAATTATAATCGATTTGTTTTTTGTCCCGATTTGATCTGTTAGGCCCAGCTCATACATTACCACAACGCATAGTAAACCCTTTAAGTCGGTATTTATGATAAGAGGTTTAAAAAATTATGCGAATTGTTATTATAGATTTTAGCCAAAATAACAATTATTTCTAACTTTTCCGCCAATCCGTGTATTCCGCTATTCTCTGGGATAATGTACACATTTGTGTACATCCGTACCGAAATAGTGTAAAAATTCTTATATTTAGAGGATAATAATAAAATACACATTTTCATATTTCTAACTATTTATTTATTGAAAATAAAATATTTAAAAAATTCTGTTACATTTTTAGTAAGAACATACTAATTAGTATCGCATACATATTTCAGTTCAGTTATAGTTTATAATAGTGCTGTCAAAATTTGAAAATTGTTATTCGGTTAACCAGTTCAAAATAGACCGGTTAACCGGTAACCCGGTCCTGCTCGGTCTAGTTAGGTTAACCGGTCAATTTTACAACGGGTAAATTTAACCGGTCAGTTAAAATAAACCGGCCTGTTAAAACAACCGATTTTCATATAAAAGCGAATTAATTGTGCTAGAATAAAAATATAGATTTCAAATAATTTTATTGAATAAATTTATTTAATTTCAATCAATTTTATTTTTACCTTAATAATATAACATATTAAAAAAAATACATTATTTTAGAAATATTATAAGATGATTCTTTGCGATTATTCTTAAGTGTTTTTCAATTACCAAATTATAAAAAAAATATTAATCTACAAATTAGCTACAATATAAAAATCTATATTTCTTACCTTCTGTTTTGTGAATAACCATTAATTATTTATAAAAAAAATCAAACCATATTATTTTATTAAACATATTTATTTTTAGCTAAAAACACAAATTTATCAACATTTGATGTGCTAAAATTTTTTTTTTTGCAATCAAAATATTTCCTGCTGCTAAAAATACCCGTTCTAAAGCCGTTGATAATGCTGGAATACATAGATAATTAATGGCCTAATATCTGCAAAACTGGGAAGATATCCTCCCATGTTTCTCATCCACTATTCTAATTGACAACAGTCTTTAGAAATGGTTGATTCCCTCTTGTATTCTTCCACTTCATTAAATGGGGTAGCAGATTTTTTATCTGGAAAAATAAAACTTGATGCAAATTTCATAACTTGCACAGTTGCAAGAGTTAAGTTGATTGGTTGAAACAGATCGGAAATGCCATGTGCTGTAATTGTTATGTATGATTTCGTTGCACGTGATTTCCAGCAGTCTGTAATCAACGAAACTCTTTTGCAATTTTCCAGTTTTTTTTTTGTCATTTCTGCCTTTTGCTTGCTATAAAGTAAATCAACCATAGAAGTAAAAGTTCCCTCTCGACTGCAATTTGTAGTTTAGAGCGAAATATGATATCATTTCAGTGAATCCATCACATTCAGTACCTATAAATATTTTCGTTGATTATGGCCAAACTACAAAACAAATTTATTTAATATTGTGAAGTAAGATACATATGTTCTTCCGCTGCAATCTTATGCCAGTCATTCTCAAATTGATAAGACGAAAAACTCTTTAACAGTTATCTTAGAAACGGTTATTGGAAAAATATAAACTGCATTTTAAGCATCAACAAGTAAGCTTATTCAATTTGTTTTATCATATTCGGTACTAATTAAAGTAAAGCGTGCCGTGAATATTATATAAATCAGGTTCTATATAAATTTATTGAAAAAATAACTATATCTATTATTTATAAATATTTAAAATCTATGGTCATTTTAGTTCAAAAAAACCACTTTTATAAGAAAATCGGTTAATTTTAACCGGCCGGCTAATTTTAATCGGACGGTTATTTAACCATACGGATAACTTTAACTAAAACCTGGTTAAACTGTTTGAAATAGTCTTATTTATTTGAAAAGACCGGTTAACCGGATAAAAAGACCGGTAAACAGATTTTAGCTACATTTTTAGTCTAATGATTTCTCCACATATATTTTTGATTGATATTGAGACCCAATTATTTGATGGGTCTTTGTGACCATTGGGATAAAGTGGATTTCTCCTAAAAAATCCAAATAATAAATAAACGTGTAGCTGGGTAAATTAAATAGCAAAAGATGGGAAATCAAAAATATGATATATTAAAATAAATTAAAATACTAAATTCATATAATTAAACACTACCTACTTCTTCGGCGATCTTTATGTCTGCACATAGTCCAGATCCTAAACCCGTTCCAAACGCAATATTTTGCTGATTGTGTTGTCGTCCGATTAAGGTTCGCTGTATATTTCTTCTATGAGCGTGACAATGACATCAGTCCATTTTTCATTATTTGTGGAGCCTTGAGGATATTCAGATTTAATGTCTTCTCTCTCGAACAGACCTTAGTTTCATTCTGCGATCATTCAATTTGCGACCATTGATTTTCGACACTTTTTGCATTATCAAAGTAATACAATTATTTCTGTTTCAATTTTAAACATCACTGAGTCGGAAACTCTCTGACGAAAATAATTTAAAATAAGTTTTAATACAAAGGGTCCATTTCTACGATTTTATAAATATGCAGTATTAGGAAATTATAGTTGGTCCTACAAATCAAAACTGCCCATGCAATTATTATACATATTTACGACGGCAGGTTGATGGTTACGTACTGTTTTGATTTTTTGTCGAATCTACGAACCTCGCCTTCAGGTTCCAATCACACCAAATTTGAAACAGAATGAACAGATTTATTGTCTTGCCATTTTACTATTACAACATTCCCATAGCGACTCGTCATTTCATCGGAACAGCCACGTCCTTTTTTTAAATGCGAGTCTGGGAAAATCACGGGATTGATGAAACGATTTATACGAACAGTTCCGGGCAGCATTTATACCTCGTTGTTTCACAATTTCAAACAAATTGTTGAAACCGAAATAATTGTTGAAATATAATTGATATCCTGGACTATTGATTCTTTTTATCAAGTGCAGTACAGTGGCAGCCCCGTATCCATATTAACTACAGTCATAGCTAGATTGTTCCGTGTTGCTGCCTTGGTAAAGTAAGGAATCGTATGGAAATCCACGCTTTTTCGCACAAGAGATACAGTTTTATTTCACATTGATTAGTTTTTATTTGCATGTACTGCTTTTTGTTAAATCGATCAATAAATGGCACTAACTGCTCATCAATGTACAAAGTTTCTTCTAAGGGAACTTCACGACAATACATTAAAACTGCGATTATTAGCGTCTTATAAAATGGGTCCTTGCAGCCGACTCAATGAAAATTGCTTCGAAGTTAGGAAACGGTTGCATGACAGTTCATGTTTAAAAATTTGCTTCAGTACTTTCGGACATGAGGATGCTTCATTGTTCCCATTTTAATATACATTCCATAAAAACCCATATTTTCGTTGGAATTAGTCTCCTTGAAAGATCGAGAGCTCTGACATTTTTGTTGCGCATAAACATTTGTATATGTGGCTAGGCTGTCATTTCTTTTGGAATGAACTTTGAGAAATATGAAATTTGTGTTTAGGTGTCTATATCAAACTCTAAATTTGATTCATTAATTTCATTAAATTAGACTTTATTAGAATTAGATTTTTTTAAATTTGTTGTGCCGAAATTGCCGAAATTCTTCTCGGTAAAGCCGCATTGGGTGAATTGATCCGTAAATTCAATAACAACGGGGTCATTGGTTGAAATAATCATCGTAGATCCGAATACATTTTACTCGCCTCCCTTAGTATTTTATTCTAAGCATATTGACAGATGCGGTTAAAAAATATTTATAAAAAGTCAAAATAGATCATAGAAATATCTTTGAAATAGATTTGTCAACCAAAATACAGGGGATATAGTAATACAGTTGAATTGTTAAATAAAATGTTATAATCAGAATCAACTTAGGTCTAAATTATTCTACTGTGGAATTTTTTCAACAACGAAATCGAATTGAATTGGTTCACTAGATTTTTTTATAACACCGTTGTTTATTATCAAAATACCATAACTTGTGTTTTATAACTCAAATCAATTTCTGATATTGATAACTCGTGCTATTTGCTTCAGTTTATGGCCCATAACTTGGGATAATTATGGTCAATTTTCCGATTTGTTTTTTTTTCTGAAGTCAGTATTGATTGAAAAGCACACAATTGGTGTCGTAAAATGGATGGATCACGATTAATAGTTATGTAGAATTATGTAGGTTTATAAATTTGCCATCACACATGTGTTTTATTGTAATTGCTCCACAGCTTTTTCCAAAGGTCCCATTATTATACCTATTTTTATTTATGATGCCCACCTCATCAAATTAGCCCTTAGAAATCTGAAGAAGAAAATTATCAGAATCTATAACAAATATAAGAATTCATTTAAAGAAGCAACATCTTTTTCAAATTTCCATTGCCTTTAGTTTTTATTGGGCTTATTTTAATAATACTTTCCAAAAAACTGTATTTTACAATAAAACGTATAATTATTACACTACCGAACTGGTGAACTACACACAACTGCTTGAACGTTTAACCACTTACTTTTTTAAACATGTAATACACACTCCTTTTCTTATATCTTTTATAAAATTAGTCTATGTAAACCTCATATATGTAGATGTACTAATATAATCATCATCATAATACATGTTCAAGTTCATACGAATCCCTGTAGTAAGTCTAAAAAAAACTTTAACTTGCCCTAACGAATCTAACTTACTTATACTTGCAAGTTTTCCTAACTTACCACCAAATGTACACACATATAATACATAAACGTGCTATATATATATATGTATATATTATAGTATGGTATTGCAAACTAGTCGCAGACTAGTGCGCGCATGAGCAAAATAAAGAGACAGATAATTATGGCCACGGGAAAGTAATTATGCATGTTTCATCATAGTTGAACGCACAAACTTTGTTATAAAACTGTAAAGTTTAGCGCACATTATGATTACATCTACATTATTGAATATATAAGCATATATATTATATATCTTTTCCTGGAAACTCATCGCGTATAACCGGAAAATGGTTGCTGAAGATTATAAAGATTCGTTTTCATCAAAAACTTACGTAAACTTATTAAGACGGAACGCTTTGTAATCGCACATGTGGCGATAAAATGCTAAGTGATAACGTTAGGCTGGATTCTGAGAGATATAGAGGATGACAAAGTGGATTTTATCCAAATAATTGTGTTTACTTTTTTTTAGTTTTACTACACGAATCTAGGACGGATTGTCATTTTGTATAACATTTTTTTGGATCTTTAACCCATCATAATCATCATCAACCTTAATAATAAAATAATTATCAATTATTCATTCATTGATAAGAAGCTCTAATTAATATATTTATATTATATATTAATAACGCCCAAATTTTGCTTTCGTTTTAATCGTGTTTTAAAAATAAAACATGTTTTATTTATTGACAGTATTAAAACCTCCTAATCGGCTACCTTCACTGGTTTTATTGGATTTATTAGTTTCAAAACAATTTTAAAACAGAATAATACGTTGAAAATGAAACACCGTTTACGTTGGTTTTACGTACTTGTTTTAAATCTATTTTGACATTTTTACTCATTGTTTAATTCTTTTGTAAATAAAATTGAATTGGAAATAGATTCGTGTAAAGTGTTTTATTATGGGAAGAAGAACAGTCTCTAAGACATAGGACGAGCACGTAGGCCACTGACCAATTGTTCTATAATCCGTAGTCTAGTAGATAACATACCCAACAACATAAAGTAGTAGTTGGAATTGGAGTAGTGAGCTCCTTCGACTGAAAATCCCTCATTGAGAGAACCGTTGGTATACAACACCCTGCCATCCAGTAGAGGGAGTGTACCACGGATCCAATACTATCTTCTACCAACACAAAAACCCGAAATGATGGCATCCTAAATTATGGCCCAGATGGAGGCGTGACATTTTGAGATAGCCCCTATTTAGATTCGATGGCTCTTCTATGTATATGTTTTTTGATTAAGAGTTTCTTATCCAAAATTACCCCAAATATTTTGAATGTACTACGATTGGCCGAATTTCGATTGGCCGAATCACGATTGGCCGAATGAAACAATTGGCCGAATCACGATTGACCGAATCTCGATTAGCCGAATAATACGATTGGCCGAATGATACGATTGGCCGAATCTCGATTGGCCGAATGATACAATTGGCCGAACCGAAATTGGCCAAATTTGAAGGAAAAACCATCAAAAACCAATTCGGCCAATCGAAATTCTGCCAATCGTATTATTCGGCCAATCGAGATTCGGCCAATAGTATTATTCGGCCAATCGTATCATTCGGCCAATCGAGATTCGGCCAATCGAGAGACACCAAAATATTTTCCCTCGTTGCTAAGAATTAGCTCTACGCCGTAAATTTTTGGGTGTATGGTTATATTTAATCTTTGTTTTGGATGGGTTCACAGATAGAGTATTTTCGGTGCACCAGTTCTGTATAATGAGTAATGTACTTTGCATTACATTGGAGACTGTGTCGACGTCTTTACCTACAGTTACTTTCTACCTACGCTGACCGTTCTCTTTCAAACAGGCTGAAGTTTTCTTCTTGTTTGATTTGATATCAGGTCGCACAGACGCGAACTTTTTTTTCTCCGAGTCAAACAGCACAGAACATTATATGGGAATTCTGAGCTAGTGAATAGAATGGCTGAATCTTTTAACCGATATTTCAACTATGTTGATTTTTTAATGTCGAGTAATGCGTTCCGGCAAAGCATCAGATCGATCTCTCTACTCTGATTGTTGGATGTATCTTACAAGTACTGTCATTTTTTTGGCACTGCGAGCCTTGCGAGGGAGGTGCATGATCTCATATTATGTGTTTTGATAGTTGTTCTTGGTGTGAGATCTTAGCTTGGCTTTTTATTTTATATAATTGTTTTCAAATGTTAAATTAGTTTTTAATTTTTATATCATTGTTTTGTTTTTTCTTCAATGTTATCTTCTAATTGTATGTAACAATGATGTTTTAATTGTAATATTGTTTTTTATATGGATGGTACTTACGATGAAATAAACGGTCAGTTATCTGTTGACATTTGGCTGTTGACGATACTTTAAAAAAGTATGGTAATATTGTCTAATTGTGTAGTAGCCAAACCCATTAAACGTGACTAGGAGGTTGTCAATCACAAAGCACCACATTAGTGGGGAAATAGCCCCTCCCTGTGGAAAACCTCTAGTGACCGAAGCCATTAGTGAAATATTGTTGTATTCAACCTAAGTAGTTAGACGGTTCATCATGTTGAGTGTCCAATTATATGTGTGACCTAGAATGAAAAAAGGGACCATGTGAGCGAAAACAGGTTTAAAATATCTATTTTTTTTTTATTTAAACCTTTTTTTGATATAATAACTTTTTATTATAAAATATAAAAAATCAATTCCAAATCAAATTTCTTGTCATGCGGATTGCGCAATTTTTGTTTATTGTAAGTACAACACTACTTAACGCAGAAATTGCTGACAAACAAAATATACCTTAAATAAATCTCTTTTCTCTCTTCTTCGCTCTTTGTTTTTGTTTAGAAAAGATAAGTGATGGTCTTGCTCAACACATGATTATTATTCTTTTATTGGGTCTATTTCATGCTGCCTTTTTCGTTTTTTTTGGGTTGTGAACAATGAGGTCAATTCGACATGGAAGATAATAGCAATATTAGGAATAATGGTCACAATAATACGAAATAAAAAACAAACAAATAATCGATTTTTGTGGCTGATATTCATCTGAGCGCCTCCCACTAAGCATATAGAGGCTTACGATAAGATTTCCTGATCTCAAAATGTTTTTTTGGAAAAAGTCCCATTATGAGGGAGTTAAATAATTAGAGTTAAATATCGACGTTTTTAAATGTTTTTTTGTTGTGAAATATATCTAAGAAGGAGGTGGTAAAATTTTTTAAAATGTTTCATATTTTTTTAAGAAATCCATTTAATATTACTGTTATTGATGATCTCTGGTTCCAAACCGGTACGTCTTTGGGAAAATGTACTTTAGTGAATTCGTAGGAAAAAATATAAATAAAAAAATATATTCTAACAAAAAAAATGTAAAAATGCGATATTGTTTTATTACTAATATAAATACATAAAAATACATCGCTGATCCATCACTACATAAAAGAAGTTAAGGATGATATTCTCTGGCTCAAGAATAATAAATCGCCGATGTCTGACAACATGCCCTGATAACATCTTAAATATGGTGGAGAAGCAATATGGTTGTCGTTACATGAGCTTATTTTGCAGATTTGGAGAAGTGAGGAGCTGCCTGTTGAGAAGAAACTTGGCGACATTTGTCCACTATACAAGAAAGGAGATAAATAGATTGTGGGAACTATAGAGGTATAACTCAACTAAACATGGCATACAAAGTGTATATGCCAATGTTTTGCATAAACGCCTGTTGCCCTATGCGTAGGAAAACATTGGGGAATACCAATATGGATTCCGTAGGGACCGATCAACAACAGATCAGCTTTTTAACATAAGGCAGATTCTGGAAAAATGCCGAGAGTTCAACGTTACCACTCACCATTTATTTGTTGATTTCAAGGCGGCATATCATAGCGTCATTCGAGATAAGTTGTGGACGATAATGGAGGAGTTTGGATTTCCCATGAAACTTATCTCATTGACAAAACTGACGCTGTAAAATGTTCGGTCTAAAGTGAGAGTCAGGGTCATACTCTCGGAACCATTCGACACAGCAGAGGGGTTACTCTTGCAACTTTACTTTTTAACATTGCTCTAGAAAAAGCGGTTTGGAGCAAAGATGCAGATACCAGCAGGATGACATCGACTTGGCGGGACGAAGTTTCAAAACTGTGAAACGGATGTTTTCAGAATTGGAAAGAGGGGCAAATCCACTTGGTTTGATGGTAAACGAGATAAAAACAAAATACATTGTTGTTTCTTCATCGGACAATAACCTGAGCCATTTAACGCTGGGAGACAAAAGTGTGGAAGTGGTGGACAATTTTGTGTTACTTGGGTCACAGGTCAATGGTGACAACAACATAGGAGTTGAAGTAAAACGACGAATTTCACTTGGTAACCGGTGTTTCTTTAGTCTTCAGAAACTCCTACGTTCCAAAACACTACACCGAAGACTAAAGTCTAAATTGTACCAGACACTGACACGTCCAGTCGTTACGTATGGCTTTGAAGCGTGGTGCATGACCCAGAAGGATGTGCAAAACTTACGTGTGTTCGAAAGAAAAGTACTGCGCACTATTTTCGGACCCGTCTGTGATTATGGCCGTTGGCTCAGTCAGTTCAATCACGTGTTGGCACATCTCTATGGTGAGCGGGACATCGCTCACTTCATCAAAGTCAATAGACTGCGATGGCTGGGTCATGTACTGCGGATGGAGAAGCGCCGTGTGCCTACAAGGTTATTGAAGAGTAACTCCCTTGGTCGAAGATGAGCTGGTAGGCCCAAGGCGAGATGGATGGACGCGATTGAGTTGGATTTACGGACGCTTGGAGTAGCAGATTGGAGAGCGTTGGCGGGGAATAGACCCACAATGGGTTGTAGGCCAGAAAAGAACAAGAAGAAATAAATAATAATTCTGACTTGTAAGAACAATAACAAAAAATCGACATAACAAATATTTAAATAAAGATAAATATAGATGAATAATAACCAATTAAACAAGCCTATTCGGGTTTAAAGAGAATTTTTCGGAAAATATGATTTCATGTTTTTGTTATGTTCCCGACAAATCATATATTCTACAAACCCCCTGTAACTCAGTGGGTGCAGAATATGAGTCACCCTTACCGAATTACATAATAAAACAAAAAGAAATCTTCCATTTTTTTTTAATCCTGGTTGTAGTGGTTTAATCAAAGTAAAAAACCTAAAATAAATAATTCAATGATTTCAATGAATAACTGTCGAAAAAATTTTTTTTGTCCAATTTAAGTTTTAAGTATTTTTATAGATTGCTGCCAGTCTATTTTTCAAATAACAATTCATCCTGCTATAAATTTGGACATTTCGTCTTTAGGTCAGTAAACGTCAGCAGTCCATTTGGTCAGTACAGGATCGTCTGAAAGAACACCTTTAAAATCTAATTCAAAGTGAATTGTTAATAGTTCACGCGACACTGTTAAAACTTCTCTTAGTATCAAAAGAAGGATCAACTCTGTAAAAAATTAAATACTCAAAATCAACAAAATTCCCAAAGTTCTCCGACTAATTGCTGCGGAATATTTTAATTGGTCGTCCACTCGAAATGCGCATTCTCTGGCATATCTTTTTTATAAATACTTTTTATTGTATTTTTTCAAGTGACAAGTTTTCGGCTTTGTTGGCATAATAACACGTGACCAAGAGTATTAATACAAAAGCATAATAATGCGCTCTTCACACGATCAAAAGAGGGCATTGTTTGTGTTTACATGTACCCCATGCAGGGTGTACAATACCTTGTATATGTATATATGTGTGTATATGTGGGAGAGTTGGCAATGTCATTATTTGTGCGGCACATAAACACACACACACACACATATAAATATATATATATATTTGTATTTTTATATATAATATACGTTCAAGCCACAAACCGGGCGCATCTGGCTCAGGCATTCTGGATCTGGAGCTCGTTAGAGGCTACACGCAGCGTGGAGGAAGCAGCACGCAGAAAGAACACAAACAAATGTGAACGGGTGCTTTTGCTTTGGCGTTGGCGCGGGTGGATGCTGTTTACAGCATATCTATATATATATATATATATATATATATACTCATATAATACTATATGAAGAAAGTACAATAAAACATTACACACTCTTTATGTGTGTGTGTGTGTGTATTGTCTATGTATTCGCATGTACTACTAACTCTCGCGTACACTGCCGGCTGAAATGAACATTGAACAATGAGGGTTTAATATTACATTGTGTCCTTTGTGCCAGGAAATTAAAGCTTTTTACTATATGTGATGTTATTGTGTTCTTTATGTGTACGTACGTGACAGCATATGTACTTCCCATACGTTTAAATATACACGCATACTATAGCAATAGGTAAATGTGTTTTAATTACAGGAACAACATGTACTAGTACATTTTTAAATCATATACAAGAGAACCTGCGGGTACGTTTACATGCACAATACACTCCATGCTTTTATTATATGAAGCCAGTGTGTGTACTCGTGGAGGATGCGACAAGTACTACAAAAAAAGTTTTGTCTAATTACATGTTACTCAAAAAGTTCATTTATTCTTTGTTATTAAAATATTCTGTAGTACGAAAATTACGAAGAATTTTTACATTAGCTTTCTATAGCTATTGAAAATCATTTTTTTTTTGAGATTAGCTCATAGTTAATTAGGGCAAGTAATGCAGAGCAACTTGAATAAGTACAAATATATATGAAGATCCGTACTGTATTTTACAGGACAGTACTGTATTTTAGGACGTTTTACTGTATATTTCTTCACATTTTTTAAAAAAATTACAGGACATGTTTATGTTTTGTTTTGCATTTTATATATTTTAGTTATAAATTTAGGAAACAAATTATTTGTCCTGTATTTTAGCCAAACCCAAAGGGTAATATAGCATCCAATTGTTCATCTGGCGATAAAGTAAGTTAGTAGTAAATAAGAGAATCAGTAAATTTTTGAAATGATTCGCCTTTAGGGTGAGAGAGATTATTTATTAGGGGTAAGAAAGTTTGGTACACAAATAATATTTAACTCTATTTTTCCAGGGTATGACTATTTATACTTGTTTTTAGCGTTGTCTTAATAGGGAAAATACTTTTACCAATAAAAATATAGGTGGGCAATTCAACGTCCCATGAAGTTAGAAATACTCATGCCTCTTATTTCAAAGAACGTTGAATTGCCCACCTATGTTTTCATAGCTAGAAGAATTTTAACCCCCA
>JAAAKO020014008.1:0-16839 GCA_010015015.2 Bolitophila cinerea
AAGTTATTACAAAAAAATAAATGTATTATTAAATAAAAGATTCTATAATTTTATTATATCATAAATTCAGACAGGGACAAAATTGCTTATAATTTGATGCTACCTTTTAACAACAAAATAATAAAAACACAATACAAATTTAAAATTGTCGGATAAAAACACTTAATCTTGATAAAAAGTGCAAATGACTTGTTAAATACAATTTAAAAAAAAAATGCTGACAGAAATGTAAATTTTTGCAAAATAAAATAAATACATATTTTCCTAAGAATCAAAAATGTGCAGAATTGTTTTCAATATGCCTTGATTAAATTTTAAAATTAATATAGTCCTTAAATTCTACAAAAATATTGTTATTTTAAAAAGGAGTTTTCTTCATGTTTTTAATCAATTTTTTTATATTTGAAAATAGTTAGAAGACATTTTTAAATATTCATTTTGTTTGCCTTAACAGTTTTTTCAAGGGCGGAAATGATCTTTTTTATTTGTATTTAAAACAATGTATAATTTAGATAAAGTTTAGATATATTAGATATATTTACTGGCAATTAAAGCCTACCAGATTAAAATGTAATATATCAAAAAAAGAAATATTTACTAAGTCTTAGGTTTAAAAATAGTTGTATTTAATTTTTTTTTACCTCCTGAAACTATCTTGTTTGCCTTTGTTTAACTATAAAATTGACTATGTATGTATGTATTTTTGCATTTTTATAATTAAATTTGTATTTTTTACCGTTATTTTAGTAAATTTTGTTTTTTTTTTCGGTTTATTGCAGATTTTATGCCATAAAAATAATAAAAAATAAAAAATAATAAAATACCTCATAATATCCAACAAAGGCCAAAATGTTGGTTTCTGCGTGTGTTTAAGGTGGTGGGCCAAACTGCAAAATGTAATAAAAAATAAAATAACACTAAATTTTTGATTCTTTTTTGCAACTAAATTATATACAGGACATTGAAAATAAAATCACAACCTCCCAACGAGCATCCCTATTTCATTATCCATATAAATGTAAGGCATTTTTAAAGTATTTTGATGAAGACAATTTTATATTAATTTATTGGTAAAAAGTAATATATATATATATATATAATATTCTTAGTAGTAGGTTAAATCAATTAAAGTTATAATTTCAATTTTATCTTCAAAGATCTTAAATAATTTAAATTAAATAACAAATATATTTAAATGAACAGAGGTTAAAAATCACTCTCTCTCTCTCTCTCTCTCTCTCTCTCTCTTTCAAACACTATCTCTCATTCTATATATGTTACAATATCTTTTCCACTTTAGGAAAATTAAAAATTTGTTTAAAATACATTAAATTTTATTTTAAAAATAAATTTTGAAAATCCTTCTAATTGTCCAACGACAATAATTTTGAAGCAATCGCTTAATAAAAAATTCTCTCTCTGACCTCTGTCTGACACTTATACTCAAACACTCTCTCTGCCGCTCTTCCTCTCTCGCACAATATCAGATAAGTTTGCAATCGTCAAAAATAAATATTAAATACACGAATGGCCCATTATTGTATGAAAGGTAAAAGCGTAATATACACAAATATTGAAAGATGTAGCTTAAACGGTAAAGATTAGTATTTTCCTGTTTTTATATACATTTTTAGAAAGATTTATTACAAGTGGCAGAAGACCTCAATATTTATTTATCAGTCCTTTCTCTCCCTTTCTGTGTTTCTCTCTCTTTCGTCTCTTATAATTTCATATACTACTTTTAAAATTTAATTTTATTTAACATTCTCTCTCTCCTCTCTATCTTTTTTCTCTATTTATTTCTCTCACTCTATTTCTCTCGCTGACTCTCTCTTTCTCTATAAAATACACACACATACCATTCACGCACTACAACATTATAAAGATATGTGTTTGCAATTGTAAAACATAAAATATAGTTAAAAATAACTTTAAAAATGGCCTATTATTCATTTCTAGGAGAAATCGAATTGAGGTGTTTGGCCATATTTTATCATTGTTTAATGATTTTTTATTGTTTTTTTAATACATATAAATATTTAAAATTAAAAATACATTTTTGAAATACAATTTTAACAACAAAATAATGAAGAAAATAATAACTTTATAATAAATTTTATATTTTTTTAAAAATAAACGTGTTTTTTAAATCTATTATGAAAGAAATAAAATATCACTTATTTTTTTCGTTCAGTGTATATTATAGTTTCCCGTTGGAAGTTAGCGGGCTCTTCCTCGAAATATACATTATACAAGGGTTATATACTTGTGATAATATAAAACGATTTACGTATTATAAACGGCACAAAAGCCACCCTCATCGCCGGATAGTAAGTGTGTGTGTGTGTGTGTGTGGGCGCGCACTTACCGTAAGCTGCGTTTGCGTATACACCGAATTAATATTTCTTATGTTGTTCTTATCACTTTCTCTGTATATGCATATACGAGTTTAATGGGTAAACTGTAGATTATATATATATATATATGAATGTATTTATGTACAATATATAATATGTTCGTACGCTGATTAAACCACTTTAATTATATATGAATATTATACAACGGAATAATTTATTACAACGATTCTGAGGTTGAAGAGGTTTTTTTTCGCTGTCGGTCTCTCGCCCTCACAACACGCGAGCGCACCCGCACGTCGACTCGAAACGACTGATGATTTATTGCCCTTAAGAGCTCTGCGCTTACACTTGCATATAGAGATGCATATTATGCGTATATATACGAGTAGTCATATAGTGTATGTGTATGTGTGTGTGTGTATGCGAGCAGTGTGTACAAGGGGTTAATTGGATTCCACGGGCGCTCGCGCGCGCGCGCACGTTCTCCGACCGCACCGCTTATTTACATTCAAAAGTATACGCTGTGTGGCTACACTATATTATACAGTTATACATATAGTTAGTGTATAGTCGCTACTATTCGTCCTCGTCCGCACATAAATATATTGAGTAGGAGAAAACTCATTTGAATAATCTTGTGATTCTTTCGGCGAGGCGAAAGTAAATGGAGAAATGTTTTTTGTTCGTTCCTTTTGAACGGGTACAAAAAAAAACTAATATTCAGTGTGCTGCGCATACTTGATGGATGTGTATGTGTGTGTGTGGGTGTGTGTGTGCCACTGAGAGCGCACGCGGTGACGATGGAATATTAGTTTTGCAAGAGGGTAAATGCACGGGGTAAATAAAGGGCGGCTATGCGGTAACGGCGCGGCCGGGGCACAGTGGCCGCGGCGACTCAGGAAGTCAGGGTGAAAACTCTGAGTTTGCGACGAAATGAGGTTTTTCCTTGCAGATCCGACATTCATTTCAACGTTGCCCCGTTGTTCGGTTATACTCGCCGCAATATTAATTGCTATTTGCAAACGAATGAATTATAATTATAGATCTATAATTGTGCGACGTTATGAAGAGCTTTTCCTAAATAAATATATGTATTTGTACATATATATATATATATATATATATACACCGTTTTAGCAAACGACCGACGGACGCGTCGGGAGCGCGCTTACGCTCGGCGGGCTATTATAATAACAGTGGCATTTAAATTGCATTTTTCGAAACGCCGTTAAAGCAATTGTATTCACCGCTAGTGTCTGACTGTATGTGTGTGTGTGCTTATGCGGCTAATTAAACCACATCTGCATACGAAACATTTCTATTTATAAATGTTTAATATAAGCATAAGCAAGTGCATTATAGTCATACATACATATAATACCTATATATAATAGTATATATACCTAATACGTATACTATACATATCTATAAGTACACACACACAATTATTTTGTAGCATATCTGTGCAAACATTTAATTGTTGGTGCAATCCAATTGAACATTGTGTTTATGGCATATTGAAAGCCACCCTAGCGCAATTTGCAATTACCAGAAGATACGACACCATTCCGCCCGCCCCCACACTTTACACAAATTTCTATATATTTACAGGGTGTCCCGTAAGTCACGCCATCCATCGGAGGGCAAATAGGCCAGATCATGGCTGACCATAAATTAATATATAAAATACTTATTGACCTTTTAGTAAAATATCGATTGATTTAGAGGTGAAAGGCAAAATATATCATGTAAAGATCTCTCATAATCACTTTTCTCTCTTCTTTCGATATAATTGACGAAGTTGGAGTAAAAACCTTACATTCGAAAGAAAGAGTGTAAATCATTTATGGCAAAATATTGATACTAGAATAAAGTTTCTTCATAGTTACATACATAGCCCTTTTTCCTTTCTCCCTACCCCCAAAAATGGATTAAAAAAGTGATTTTGTGTATATGTTTGGGTGATTTTGTATTTATTTCGGGAATAGGTCGTTTTGGCTAAAAAAAGTTTATTAAATGTAGTTTCGTCTACTTTTCACTATATTTTGTGAGTTTGAATTGTTATCATTCAGTTTGCCGTGAGATCTGTAATTATTTCGAGGTAGGGGGACATATTCGATCAGATAATATATGTTCATAGATATCTTTCAAATTATACTAGCTGGGACCATGATAATGTGAATTGAGCTACTGCATTAATAAGACTTAAAATAATGATTATTGTTAAACCCAAACAAAGAAATTTAATTAATAAATCCTATAATATCTAATACAGCTCCTATTAGTGAATGCACGGTTTTTAAAAATCTTTTTTTTTTTTAACGAAAACCGGTTTCTATTGTGAACGATATTTAACATTTTTATCTGAGATTTCAACGCAGCTTGGGATATGTTGAACTTTCGTAGGTCATTTTTGATTCGAAATGCAGTTCGTCAAAAATTCTTCATCAGATGAGTCAGACGAAAAATAGTCGATTTGGCGGGCTGATCTTCTAAATCTAATTAAGCATCGGACGTGGATATACGATCTAGCTGGCTGATGGATATATGATAACAGTTTATGCGGTGGCACAGATTAAGTAGAAGCATACGGATCTTCATTTTAACTAACTAATTGTTTCGTTGAAGCTTGAATATTATTCATGCGTTGTGATTACATTTTCTTAAGATTTATTTTAAACGCTCCAGATTTGGTCCAATCCCATATTGACTTCTGCATTTAAAAAAAAATCACAGTTTTTGTTATATATTGGTGTTTGTTGCTTATCAATAATAAACAAGAATTTCAAATGACAGATGGTGGTGCCACAACTGACCATTCCCAAATGTTGTACTATCGAGCATTCATAAAGAAACATTGCCTAATGTTATATAGTTGCAACATTTTTTAAAGGTGCACTAAAGCTAATATCGTAGACATCGATCAACACTCAAAAGACATCATCGCATAATGCTTTTATAAAATTTCATCATTTATAAATGTTGTACTAAAGTTACTATCAAACAGCACTCATAAATAAACATCGCTTAATGTTTTTATATAGGTACACCATTTTTAATGTAGTACAAAAGCTACTATCAAGGAGCACTATTTAGAAATGCTATTTTAAAGCTGTTATTATACGGGTCGAAACACTCAGAAATAGATTTCGTAGTTTGTTGGGAGCTGCCGACGGGCTTTCTTAAATTCTGGTTTCCCAATTTTTAATTAAAAATTCAGAATTACAAAATTCTGATGAATTAAAAACTACTTTTTACAGGAACAACCATTTTATGATTTTTATTTGAAAAAAAAGCCGAATTTTGGTAAAAACAGAATTTTGTAATATTTTTTTTTTACTGTTCTGTAAAATATTAGTTAAAGTCGCAATTTATTATAAAGATTGCAAATAATCATATGTGTACCCCCCATACAAATTTTTCTGGTTCCGCATATGATTTATATGCTGCTATAGATAAAACATAATGGAAATAAATGTGCTGAACAAAGGATTATTCTTTGCGCGTTGGAAAATATTTAGTTTTTCGGATTCTAAATAAAAATAAAAAAAAAGATTTTAGTATTTACCATAAATATTTGACAGTGTATCAGTGATCCACTGTCAAACATCGGTAGCGGGATCATGTTTTTTTTATGAACATATCACACAAATCTACACAACCATACATAATTTCCCAGGAACCGTACATCACTACCGGATCCAGGGGGAGATGGGGACATTCCCCCAGGAAACATTTTGTGGATTTCATCTAAAGAATTTTCTATTTGGCAAAATATTAGGGCCTTGCTGCTGTTCAGGTTAGTTGGCTTAATAAGGAAGTTGAGCTTTTTCAGTTTTTTTGGAAGAAGGACCTAAAAAAACATTTTTTTTTAATGCGCAGTTTATTCAGATTCTTTTAAAATACACGTAAACGTTGGCATATGTTTACAGAAACAAAAAAAATGAAAAAAAAAAACATTTTGAAAAACAGAATTTTGTAAGAAAAGAATATAAAAATGTATGAACTAATTCAAAGAAATAGGCTGACTGGTTTTGCCGAAATTATATCGGAACTCAACGTTTAGTAATGGCACCTTTAAGATATGAATGTATTCGCTATCATTTTTGTCTGTTTATGAACAACTGCATAATTGTATTCCGAAAGAAGAAACAATGCTGCAGCATGGAATCGCAGGCTTCCAGTTATTATTGGCAAAGATTATGTTGGAGCGTACTATGAGGATACTAGCCAAAAATATATATACAAGTATAAATGTTTGTACTACTGTTCCGTACGAAAATGGTGATAAACCTACTTGTTCAAATGAAAAAAATGTTTAAAAATTTGTAGTCTTTTAAAATTTGGCTTAATTTAATTAAAATTTATTTATTACGAGCTTTGTATTTACATGAAAATTTGACTTTATCCAATGAATAGTCAGTATATAGTTGTTGTTTGATCATAAATTGTTTTCTTTAATCATATCAAACTATAAAATTCAAATTAACTCTTATTGAACCAATATCAATATGAAATATCTTTGTTTTTCTGAAAGTACGTGCAAAACACGCCCTTGTTTTTATTGATTTGGTTTTTGGACAATTTTAAACAGTTCTGTAAAATATATAATATTTTTAATTTTAAACAAAATATTAAAAAAAATATTAAAAAAAATATTAAATGAAAATAGATTAAATAAAATTGAACAAAGTAATGTAAAATAAAATGAAAGAAGTTCAAGCGAGTTGGTGACATGATTTATGTAAACTGGTGAAACGTGAGTTCGTGGGACACATTCATTTTAAAGGATATGTTCAAAAGTAGTTGGCATATATAAAAAAATAAAATGATGCAGTTTTATTTTTAAAAAATCATTTATTTGATCCAGTTATTGTTAAATTATTTATCTTTCAAATGAAGAAGTTTCATACAAACTTAAAAGTCAAATAAATAATTGATTTGAATTGAATTGTTTGTTTCTGACCAGTCCTGATTTGGCCTATCAAACCTCCAATCTATAATGTTAACTTGAGCGGGACACCCTGTATATACAATTCAAATTATACACAACACACAGGTCTATTCTATTATACAGATACAGATACCAGAGATGTAGGACACATGCGCTTGGCAAGACAAGCATTGCGCCTCGATAATTATTCAATAGGGTTTTTTTGTAAACATTTCCCTAATTGATTTTAATGTCATTATGAAATTTCAGTCTTTGCGCGCAGCAAATGCTAAACCATATACAATAAAGCGTATATATATATGATATGATGTATGTATTGTATATTGTGTATACTGTATATACGTTTATAAAACAATGAAAACTCGATGTGGTGCTTGCGAAAACCGCGAGATCGGTAGCGCAGAGAGGGCGGCCAGAAAACGCGGGGATGGAATCAGAAAACTGGTACGCGAATTAATTATACGAGGCACACAAAACGAAATTGTTTGGGTGTTTTTTTAGATACGCCAAAAACGAAGTGCATGGAACTGTAAAGATTAGGTTTTTTTGAAAGGAGATTCGATTTTATTGTATATATAAAATGTATATAATGAATTATGTAAAATATTCAGTGTGTTTGTGTATCTACATATATGCCTTTTGTGTATATACTGTTTTATATATTATAGAATGCAAAAAGAGAATTAAGTTGTGTCACGCGGACGCAAGGGCGTAGGGGATGATCGCATAAATTAATCATGATTAACAGTGTCCCACAAACTCGTCTAATTGATTGATTGTTTTTGTTGAGCGAGAAGACTTACTTGAAAGCACTTATCTAAGCGCACGTCTTATGCAGACTTAAAGATGAATTAGGTAGTGTTTGACTGTGTGCGTGCGCGTGCTGCGCGCTATGTATTTGGAGGGGTTGAGCGAATCGGGTGTATCTATATGTACATTACGTTCAATGTACATTGTATATATAGTGTACAACATACTTGTACTTGAAATTATATAAGCAAAACAGAGAATTAATTCAAGAAAAGTGTAATATAAACATTTACCAAAATGTAATCTATTATCCGCCATTCCGTTTCACGAATTTCCAGAGCGGACAGGATCCATACTCGACTCGCCCTGAGTTTATCAAGAGTGACGCTGATAAACGATTGGTACTTTGTTTACGTTTTATATATATTTGTATTGTATATATCGAAATGTTGCCAGTGAAAAATCGGTGTTCACACATCGTATACTTATGCATTTTTTAAATGTATAGACTACTCGCAATCTATTAACACAATAGAATTTGGTAGGAAAATTCAGTCAAGTGTATGTTATATGTACCATTTCCACAGTCGACTTTGACTTTTTGGGAAATGGATTGACCGATGAATTGGCTCGACCAGCGAATCGACCTTCATAAAATATTATATGTATGTATATGCGTCCTGCCAGACCTTGGAACTGTGTTATATGTATATACGGTATTTTGCAGATCTGTGTGGCATTATGGGATTACGTGAGAAATGCTATGTATAAGGGCTCCGCTTGTTTGGATCCACAAGTTAATATAACCAGATATAACCAGTTAGTTATATTCTAAAGCACATTCATATGCATATATTCTAAAGCATTATTGTGTATAACATACCAAGATTAAAATTAACTCAAAATTATGATTGTTTGATTTTTCTTAGAACTTATTTACAGTAAATAGTAGATTTGTTGATTTTGATGAGATTTTTAAGACAACATAATTTCAGGGGAATGTTAAAATTATAAAAATATGTTCTGAAAACTACATTTTCAACAACAAATTTTATGATTTGTTTTTCCGAAAAAAAAACAAATTTATTTGACAGAGAGAATTGGTTGATTCACGAATGAACCAATTCTCTCTGTCAAATTCAGTGTTTTTTATTGATCCTTCGGAAAAAAATCTTTTTTTTTTAATCCCTGTAATATGGTCATCAGATCATCAGTACCCTAACCAACGGCTTTGGAGTTGAAATTATAAATTTCTTCTGTTTTTCTGGACTCATCCTCGCCTGCGAACAGCAAATTTATCATCCAGACCAAAATAACGTGTATAGATTTTGTTACGTTAGTCTGGCTATCCGAAAATACCTTAGTACGTCCGACTAACGTAGTTTGAGTTAGTGACAAGAATATGTTCTTTTTAAGGTTCTCCTCTGGTTGATGGTCCCTAAGAAATTTGAATGAATAACCCATAGTGTGAGAGATAACTATTATTCATCATATCTTTACTAAGATTTTTCTTGGTGTAGACGCGTCTGCGATAGGTTCCAATTCGGGTCTATTGAAACACGGTTATTTTTCAGTCCACTCTTGATATTTGTGCTCGTTTACAGAATTCTGATTGATTGTATAAGAACAGTTTTTATCTTTATTAATGTATCATTTTCGTGTGATTATGTGATTATGGAAGAATATCAATATTTTAAAACAAAAAATAATTGAATGTCGTTTTAATGTTTAAATAGATAAAACTTATAATTTAGCTTCATTTCCTCTAATTTTGTGGTCTAATTTGCCTTCGACATTTAATAAAAGGCATAATTTCATTTACAAACCAAATTACTATGTTAAAAAACTTCTTTAAAAATGTTATATTGATTTTTTTCCATTCAATTTAAAAGTAATTACAAGTAATATATAGTATTATCCGGTTTTTTGGATTTTAGATATCTTTTTTTTCATGTTAGGAATTATAAAATTGATAAAATTAAGAAAACTTTGAACAAATATCTCAGATACATGTTACCATAAAAAATGTAATCTAACCTATATTTTATAAGTGAGTTTTATGGTCCTTGAGATAAAAGCAGAGCAAGTTTATTTTTAGATGGATCCAATGTGGTTTCTAGAGCTGGAGCCGGTGTATTTTGTACACAACCCGCAATTACCCTCTGGGTAAATATGTGACGGTTTTCCAGGCAGAAATTATAGCAATTTTATCCAGTATTTTTAAGGTAAAAGCTTTACATTTAGTAGACAGAAATATTTTAATATTCTCGGACAGTCAAGTTGCTTTAAAATCAATAAACGTGTACCGAACAACTTCCAGAACTATTCCTTTTAAGTTCTGAAGAGCAAAATGGGTACAAACTAAGACCTGCGTGCGATCGTCTCTTTACTAAGGAGACGTATATTTCAATATCAATCCAATCTTTTGAACGATACCCAGCAACAATTAACTTTTCAATTTACATATGTTTTTTTTTTGTTTTTATACTAAAATAGTTAACATTTACTTTATAAATTTCATAGTTTTATTACAATTGGCAATTAAATCAATTTTAGCAGATATATATATTTGTTCCATGCTTTACCAATAAAATTGGAAAAGTTTTATTATATAGTTACAAATAAGTGTGATCAGCAGATATTTACTTATTTACTCTAAATGAATTTTTATCTACTTAATGAAAAAATTGAATTTGCTTGACAAAATCTAAAACATTCAGGCGATTTTTTTATATTTCTTACTATTTAGATTGATTGGGAATATACATCACTTAGAGACGAACGCACGCAGATCTTTATTTGGACCGATTGTGGTTTGTGAAATAATATGAGAATCGAGACAAACCTGCAAGTAATTCGGCCTCATCAATGTGAGTACCACCGAAACCCCAAAATATTTCAGAATAAAGACGATCAGCGAGACTTCAATTGACAGCGGAATGTTTCTCTTTCAGTAATATGATTTTTAAGAATTATAAATTTTAGGTTACAAACCAAAAAACAGTTGTAAATTCATAAATGTGCCTTAAAAGTACAAACATTGGTACTAAACATAATAATTATTATTTCTAATTATATAAAATAATAATATTTTTTTATTATTTTCGAACTAAGTATTCAGTATTTAATGGTTTTTTGACTACTTGCACAATCTGGTGCTGTCAGACATCCCTCCTCACCTACAAATATGCTTTCGATAGGAAACGCTATATTTTGATAAATAATCCATACAGAATGTTTCCTTTTTAACAAGCTACATATTTTTAATTAATTCCTAATTGAAAAGGAAATGATTAATTATATCTTTGTCCTGAAACAATGCCTCAGCTCATGACACCACACGCAAGGGCATATCTATATGACAAGCTATAACCGGGACGCTTACAGCTGCCGCACGCATCACAAACGACGTCTTTACAATCAACACAATTTACCTGTACAATTATATAATATATACACCAGATAATCATCGGAATAAATTCCAAAATTGTATTACTTACACATTACAATACCTAATTTAATTAGCCTGACATGTGACGCCTAATTCCCTGTCTGACACAGGATCATTTACATATTATTATCGTCTGGTGTGTGTAGG
This sequence comes from Bolitophila cinerea, assembly GCA_010015015.2. Lineage (NCBI taxonomy): Eukaryota > Metazoa > Arthropoda > Insecta > Diptera > Mycetophilidae > Bolitophila > Bolitophila cinerea. The sequence goes on from JAAAKO020014008.1 coordinate 11,660, forward strand.
GAATTCTCATTTAATCTTATGATCGTCTTTGTATACTTATATACAGATCAACTACACACACACATAACATATAGGCCTAATTTGAATTATTGAAAATAAAGGCGTGCACTTCCATTTGCGTACAAATGAACACGATTTAAATAAATTTATTTATAAATTACGTTCGTAATCTTCTATTTGTAAATATAAATAACACAACAATAATATAAATAGCGATTAATATCAATGATTCAAATTCAAACAGGTTTATTCCCCCGAGACGGCGGGCGGGTGCGCATGCGCATGCGCATTAAGTGACTTGACTTAACGTTGTCCACCGCACTAATAACTTAGGAATAGTTTTGTACAAATTAGAGACGGTTTCTGTAATCGGAGACGAATCTTTATAGCGACGACTGCATGGAGTGCATATATGCGTTTTTCTTGCGCAGGCGTGAATGGAGCTCGGTGCATCGTTAAATGCGCACATGTTGACTTCACATCGACGCGACGCCGACGTCTTCCTTTACGTTCATGTGTATATATGTACATTGTACAATGTATTTTAATGTACATATACACATTATACGAGTACTATATACATTTTTATATTGTATATACTATATATACCACCGATGCGAACCGAACGGGTAAGTGCGCGCGCACGCTCACAAAATATTTAATGGCGTAGCGTTAAAATTTGTTTACTTTTTAAGTACCTCGCATTTATGTTAGGACTCGTTTGCTATAAATATATAATTGAAAATGTCTATTTATTTATATTTATATTATCACACTGCATCTGATGTTGTTTTCTCTTCGACACGCAATCGCATTAGTATTTGTATGTATTGGGTACTTATTTATTTTTTAGGAAAATACTTTTACTCTCACTCCAATTGGCCGAGGTGAATTGTTTGCACAGCTGCTGCTTCTGTTTCTGTTTTTGAATATATATACACTGTTACTGTATATTATATATATGCATATGGCCAGATGGAAAACTGAAATCCACGAAACACGCGGCCGCGTAGCTAGGCCTATATCACAGGCTGTGTGTGTGGGTTGTCAGAAACACTGCACGAGACAGGATGGTCCCGGTGTGCGTGTGTGAGTTTGATTTTTCTTTTTTCAGCTGTGGCCAGCTATTTCATATACATTTTCGGTTGTGTGGTTTTCAATGGAAATGCGGAAATGAGGAAATGTGAAAATTATTTAGTTCGAGTGGAATGCATTCTGCTCTCTTTCTCTGATGGGTATACGCATTGTTATATATAGTTCAAATGCTGAAAGACACAGTAATAATATAAGAAGTAACAATAAGTGACAGGAAACTAGGGACATTATTGTCCAATGTTCGATTATAAAGGACACACAATAAATATCTATTTTTGTAGGTCAAATAATGAGAAATATTGGTTATTAATGTATAGGATTTTTTTTCGAAAAGTATCTTTCATTATCTTTCCCAATTGCAACTAAAATATATCCCATTTGCCATAATATTTTTGTCGAATTTCATAAAAGACCTTGGCTGCCAATTATTTTAATGTTGTTGTATAGGCATTTGTATGAGAAAAGTATAAGCTGTTGCTTTAAGGCCATTTTCTTCACTCGAAGTTAAATTTTAACTTAAGGATTTTATTTTCTACTTTCCGAATTTATTGTATTTAGTCGAAGTTTAGTAGTCAACTTTCGATTTCAGGAAATTGACACCTGCCGATTGATATCAACTTCCCGAAGGCTCAACTTCCGAAAATAGCACAAAAGTTAATAAACTTAAATGGGGTATTTTTGTGGTAATGTCAGCTGTCAGCCGACATGAAAAAGACTGAGACCCCCAGCCGCTATCTCGTCTTGAAAAATTGTCCTCGTCGAGCAAACGTAAATTTGATTCCGATGACAAACAATCCCACAAGCGGAACCGCTTAAAAAATGGGCCACTTCGAGCGTAGTGTAACTAGGTTACTCCAGCTACGGCTATTGATAATGAGATTTTAATGCTAAATAATGGCACCAAAAACGAAAAAGCGCTCCCAGACGAACGTCAGGGTAGAATGCTGATCCATACTGAATTCTCATTGTTTTCGTTGTTGGAGAATCAGCCGGGCGTTGTGTATATAGAATGTTCAGTGACACCGCATACAAAAAGAGTCAACAGTCTGACGCCGAGAAGACACCGTTCTACATGGGGAAATTGAAGAATTTTATTAAAAAGTCTACGGATCTGGTAAATCTGCAACAGTACATCGGAAAGACCAAGAAACTGCCCAAACTCGAGGCACTCAAGATATTTTACGAGATCATACTGGTCGTTGGGTTTTTGCCCAAGGTAAATTCCATTAAATCAAGTGTATACTGACGCAAGAAGTTTAGTAGCTTTGCTCTTTGGTTACTGGCGTAAGAATTTTGTTGAACCATAAGATTATCGTTTTTTTTTTGTTTAATTAAACATTATTTTTAAATTCATTTGAGAGTATATCAATTACTTGTATTGCTTTAGTGCAACATTATACACATTATGCCGGATCAAGGCAGTTCTTTTCACTGTGCCACTGTGAGTATAGACGGATCTCGAGTGTGTGTAGTATGATTGTGATTTTTATGCTCAATTCTAACAGGCTCAATGAAATCTCGTCAAAATCACAGGATCTGACCCAAGGATTTTTCGAGTTGCCCTCATCGTAAACGAAAATGAGGCTGTTTTTTTCGATAGCCACAGACCACACCAAATGGTCAATTTTGACTTACTGAAGACAATTGTAGCCATTTTAGATGCTCCGGCAAAAAATATCATTTTGAAAACTGCCAATTTCGCTGTCGATTTGCAGTCAAATATTTCAAAATATTTCAAAAAGCACGTTGAGGTCTAGCTTAGGCAAGTTTACTCGCAAAATCTGGTGTACAAAATTTATGAATTTATGTAATATTTTGTTATTTTGGGTAATATATTGCAAATTTCAAAATATTTTGCGAATATCAGTAATATATGTAATTTATCGCAATTTTTCCCAAATTTCTATGATATTTGTAATATTTTTCAATATTCGTAATATTTTGTAAAGTATTCGCGTATCTAATTGATTCTTTTTCTTTACATTAGTCATTTATTTAATATTAATTTGGTTGTTTAAATTCATATTCATTTAAATTATTTTGGATTTTAAAGTAAGCGCATTTGAATTTGCCATTTGATGAAATTTAAATTAAAAATCAATTAAAAATACCAACAATATTTTGAAAAGCTAAGCCCAACATTGTTGGCTGTCCTAAATGTGGAGTATTGCAGTTTTTAAGAGATATGTTGTTAAAATGAAAAGATTGAAAATTAGCCGGTATATATGTAAAAAACCTCAAGAAACTTAAAAAGTATTAAAAATTTAGGTTTGCGGATGAGTTGAAAGGTAAAATTAGCAATTCTCTCTTCGAACCGATTAGATAGATTTTTTTCAATGCATTCTGTATCGTTCATCGGTCTGACTATTGCATTGAAAATTATCAATTTGTTCTCATATGGAAGTATAGATTATATGGCTGTAAGTGTGGATAGCAATCTAGTGAACATTGGGTTTCAGTCCATCACATGAGGCTGAATTTTACTAAAAAAAATCCATTTAGTAAAATTCTCAGGTAAATTGCTTTCTTTTGCCATATGTGAAAATATCTAGTTTATGGCAACAGCCAATTTTTAACTGTCACATCTAAGGTCGCTCACAATTTATTATGTGAATAACTAGTTTTTGGCTTTAATAGCAATGTTAAATCAAAATGTGACTATAATAAATGTTAACCATTTCAACGATATTTTGAGTAAAGGAATTGATTTTCCCATATTAAAACACGAATAAAGCACGAAGCTATTACTTCAAATTCAATATTGCAGGCCTAAATCACGATGACATAGACTGTTTAACCTTTCCATGCGAATTATCGAAGCTAAGAACTTTCCAATAGGAATAGCAGGCCTCATTCAGGCCTGACAATATATTCTGTTGGTATTTTATTGTAATACCTCTGACTTGGCCTAACTCAAACTTAAGCTTATCATATGCGAATGCACAAAGTTAAGACTTCCAAATCAAAACTGCCAGCCCTATTTACACCTGATATAGACTGTACTTGTCAAGCTAAACTTTCTATGACATAAGGGTTATTCATTTTTATGCGGACTTACGGATGTTAAATGTGCCGTTTTTACTTTTAGTGTTTTACCATTCATTTTGGTAGATTGATGCTGTATAATGATGATTTTTCATTTAAAACACCAGTTTAAAACTATTTATTCAGTTTTTTTTTTTAAATTTCCATAAAGTTTGTTTTTATTATTTAAATAACAAAAAAAATAAATAAAAATAAGAAATATCGGAATTGTTTTTACACATACTCAATTTGTTTTTCAATTTCTGTAATCATTTTTTTACAGTTAATCATAATTTACCCAATCTGTTTTATGATTATAATTCTCAAAATGGTAGCCAAACATTCATATCAAAAACAATTCATCGAAAACAATTCATCGAAAACCATTCATCGAAAAACAATTCATCGATTGGACAGTTCATTGAATGGTCAATTTGTCGAATGGACAATTGATCGAACGGAAAATTTATCGAATTGACAATTTATCGAATGGACAATTCATCGAGCGGATAATACATCAAACGGATAATTCATCGAAATGTAATTTTGTAAATCTACATATATAATATAACACAATTCATCAAATAAACAATTCATAAAATGGACAATTCATCCAATGGACAATTCATCGCATGGACAACTCATCTAACCGACAATTCATCGAATGAAGAATCGATTGAACGGACAATTGATCGAACGGACAATTCATCCTTTAGATAATTCACCAAAAAATAAAACGATGATTTGCGGACAATTGGTCGTAAGCAATTCATCGTAATAAAAGTAATTGAAATATTAAATATACATATATGCTTTTTCATAGAAGAAATAATTTCGTAATTATGACAGTTTAATTGTATATTTAATATATTAATTAATTACGATGAATTGCTTAAGACGTCCGCAAATCATCGATTTAATTTTTGTGAATAGTCTAAAGGATGAATTGTCCGTTCGATCAATTGTCTGTTCGATCAATTGTCCCGTTCGATCAATTGTCCGATAGATTGTCCCGAATTGACTATTCGATAAATTATCCATTCGATCAATTTATTTTTGAT